>JBBYHM010000006.1:7393902-7421343 GCA_038381775.1 Adansonia rubrostipa
TTAAATAATTACATGATTACAATCTGAATATAAAAATTTACTGTCATTAATTGTAAATGATATAATTTTTTTAATAACAAAAATATTATTATATTTATGATAATATTATTTTTTAATTATTAATATAATCCCTCATTAATTTAAAAAAACAACATAATAATATAATTAAAAAATACCAACATAACAATAACCCTAATGATAGTATTAAAAAATAACAACATTATGATAATAACAGCTTTAGCAATTTTTACGCGGACATATTAGTTAATTTAGCGATTTCTTGTGTATCAAAATAGTAGTATTCAAATAATTTGTTTCAAATTAATATTACTTTTATAATATGTTTAAAAATCAAAGTCACTTTGGTCAATGTATCCTTCTTTTCTCCGGATATCATCCAAAGATTATGTATGATAATGCTACATCTAAGAAAATAGTCAAATTGCCCCATTGTGGAAACTCAGGGAATGAACCTGGAGTTGGATATTTGGTATTTTGAGCTGCAAGTTCTTACGTCTTTGTTTCTTAAGTTAAGATTGGTGTGCTTATATTTATCCCACATGGAGAAAAAAAGGAACAAGAGAAAAATTTGCCAAGAGTAGTACGGAGGCTACTTCAATTTTCTAAAGAATCTCAAGTAGATATGAATTGTGAAGTTCAATTATCCAAAAAAAATAAAAACTTTGTTATTACTTTTCTAGAGGGCACAAAGGGAGGATTTATGTCAACTGTGTGTACATTTACCTTACCAATAGGCATAGATGTTCATGGTTCCTGACACAGTTCAAAAGTCTATAGAAACCTAACATCTAACATTAAATAAAACTTAATTACATGGGTTATCTAAATAATAGCTACAGTCGCAATATTTCCGAGTTGGTTGGGTATTTTTCTCGTTGTATGGATAAATACATCAGAAGCAAAAATGTTAATTTTTAGGCGAATTTACTTATGGATTTTTTGTATGTATACAATTTTCAATTTTTTTATATGAATTTCATTTTTTATTTTATTCATAAGTATTTTTTAACATTTTTTGGGGAAAAAAACTAAAATATTTACTAACATTCATTTTAGTTCTGTAAAATTATAATTTTAAAATAGGATGGAAAATTTGGAATCTTTTGATAAAAGAAAAAAAACTATAAAAAAAAAAGATAAAAATGAGGGAATAATTTAGTATATCAATATTATTTTTAACTTCTGATCAATAAAGAATATGTACAATGTTTATTATCTAGATTAATTATTTAAAAAAACATCTTGAATCTTGAGCATTTATGTGACATAATGTGATATATTTGATTTTTTTTTTTCAAATATAAATATACAAAGCAACTAAAAATTATAAATAATTTAAATTTAAAATAATTTTCAAATATAAAATTAATCTAAATTTATTTGACCCATATTCAAGATTCAATTCATAGAATTCTTAAGTAAATCCTAATCCTTAAGGTGGATATTTATAATAGCATACAAACCACTCGTATACTTTAACATGATTGCATTCGTCTTCTAAATTTTTTTACATCAATATTGGAACATGTTTGAATAATATTTATAAATAAAAATATTAAAAAGGAAATTGATAAATTAAAGGTCATTAAAAACATAAATTTTCTTATCTAAAAGCCACGGTAAATCAAGTAATTTATATATTTATATCATATTTATATATTTTACCATATTATAATTATGTAGATTAGGTAATTTATGTATTTATATCATATTCATATATTTTATCATGTTATAATTGTATTCAGGATATTTATATTTATATAAATCTTGATACGTAATAATTTGTATTATATAAGTTTTGAAAATATTTTCATATTGTGTTATATTTTAATTATTTTATCTATATCATAAATAAATTAAGTTTAAATTGTAATATTCAATCAAAATTGCTCCAATGCCATAGAAAAAATAAATTAAGATTTCGATAAAGATGGTAAAGGATTGAATATCTTTAATTTTTATAATATCTGAATATAAATTTGCAAAACTTCTTTAAAATTTGAATCACCTTATTATTCGTATTAAACCCTTAAAGCCCTCCTCCTTGCCACTAAGCCAAGGCTTCATTAACATAATTAATACATATATTTTACAATATACAATACATCCATAATTATATTATAATAATCATTGTATGTCATATAATAAGTATATTCATATCATTAGAGTAAATTTTTAAATATTGTTCTATAAAAGTACCATGTATCATTAAAATTTAAAGGTATGTTACATAATTAATTTATTATTATATTTTTTTATTTTTTTAAATTATTATACTTATATATAAATTAATTTTGGTGACATATTACTTCAAAGTGTAAGATTAGCTCATTTGGTAAAGTGTCTAATAACGCCTAGCAAGTTAAGTTTGAGTTTTACATTGAGCATAAATTTTTGCATTTTTCAAAAGAGGATTAAGAAATGCGAATCCATTATCTGCATGTGTAATATGGATTAAAAAATACGAATCATATCTGTATGTGTAATACGAATTTAAATAATGGATATCTAAAAATTTATATTCAAATCTGCAATATCCAAATTCACAAAAAGCAAATTAGATAATTATGAATATTCGAAGGTGCACTATCTATTGCTATCCCTAAATTCAATTCATTGTTGAAGCTCGACCTAGCCATTGGCTTGAATTGTTATTCAAAAAATATTAAAATAATAAAAAATTTATATTAATATTTATATATTATTATAATTAAATTTATATAAAAATATTTTTATTAATTAAATAGTTATTCAGATTTAATTGAATCGCATTTATCGAGTTAACAAAATACTTAACCTACGAACAAGTTTACTTCTAAATTTTGCTCTCAACACAATTTTTTTTTTTTTTATGTTATCACTAATCACTCAAATTTGATGACATGAAAATATCAAATACGATAAACTCTACAAGCTTGATCCTAGGATTAAAAACCATTTGGATCTCATAGTCATGGTTCTCGTGCAAAAACTTGACATGGTAGTCTTCAGACCCTTAATAGTTGGGCTTTTTCCGTTTTCCTTCCAGGTAGAAACCTTGGGCTCTGTCCTTTTTTATTAATATTTGCTCGTATAGCAATGATCTCCATTTCTCTTTGCACATCAAGAACCCCAAAATTCTTAAATTACAAAACACCCCTTCGTTTCATTGCTGCAGGGCAACTAAAGCTTAAAAAATATCAAAGCTAAGAAAACAACATTACAATCGAGAAGGTTTAAGGAGGGTTTAAGGCGGCTACTACTTCGCTTTCCCTATGAATTCTTATTTTGCTTCTTCAAACATTCTTTTTTCAAACCCATTTTTCTCTTTTCTTGAAACCTGCTCAATCCCAAAAACCCCACTTCATTTCGGTTTCACCGTTTAAGTAATTAATAATTTTGATGTCCATCACCAAAACCCCTTTAATTTCTTCTAATCTTTTAGACAAATTCGATCACTCTATTTGCTTTCATAATAATAAACCCACAACTCCTTACCAACACTCTCCTAAGAGTTCCAAAGTTATGTGGAGAAACATAGCTAGACATGCGATTTCAAGAAACCATAGTTTTCAATTGTTTCCTAGAACTTATAGCTTTCTGGGTGTTTTTCAGGATTCAGTTTTTCATGAGAAAGCAAATTCCGGGGGTTTAAAGTTTGGGTCTTTTTGCTCCAACCCAGGGATTCTCGATATGGGTGGTAGAAGAACAGGTGAGGTTTCAGGTACTGAGGAGTATATAGGGAAGCCAAGTTTTGGGCCCTTGAGGAATGAGATTGGGTGCAGACTAGGAGGATTATGCCCAAAAGGGTATGCGAGTGTGGCGGAGGCAGTGTCATCTACTGATATTGAAGATGATGTATCTGTTGTTGAAGAAATTAAAGAGTTGTTGGATGAAATGAAGAAAGAAAATAGGAGAGAGAACGTAAATAGGCGTAGAATTCGCCAAATAATGGAGACAGGAATGGGGGAAAGCAAATATCGGATGTTGAGAAGCAGGCAAGTGAAGATTGAGACTGAGGCATGGGAACAAGCTGCAAATGAGTATAGGGAACTTTTGATGGATATGTGTGAGCATAAATTGGCACCCAATTTGCCGTATATGAAGTCTTTGTTTCTTGGTTGGTTTGAGCCTTTTCGTGATGCTATTATTAAGGAGCAAGAGTTGTATAGGTTAGGGAAATTTAGGGCTGGTTATGCCGCTTACTTGGATCAGTTGCCAGCTGATATGACGGCAGTTATCACAATGCATAAGTTGATGGGGCTGCTTATGACTGGAGGCGAACATGGCTGTGCTCGGGTTGTGCAGGCTGCTTGCCTGATAGGTGATGCCATCGAGCAGGAGGTGGGTGAGATTCACTGCTACTTTTCTCTCTATATATTTTAATATGGTATTTGGTTTTATATGAAAACCAGAAAGTTGACTATGTTTTTTCAGGTGATGGAAAGCCAATTGAGAAAATGATTCATCAGATGTTTAGCTGCATAAATTCATGTGTTATTGTTATAGTTATTTCAGGTTAAATCTTAGAGGTACAGACAATAGAAAGTAAACTCATATAGACATAGGCACGGAGGGGAAAAATAGAAACTTAGAATGAAAAACTTAAAGCTGAAAGAATTCTGTACAGTTGACTTGAACAGTAATTCAGTAAAATTTGTCTAAGAAACTTCAAAATATTGTGGCGTGTCAAGCAATAGTTTTTTTAGCTATCTTTTATCAAATAAGAGAAGGGTCCTCATATTGTGTTTATTTAAATCTTTGGTTAAGATGAAGATATGTAAATCTTTATGTTTTGCATGATTTTAGATGTTGGGTTATTTTGAATTCGAAGTCTACAAATTCTATCATCTGATATACTTTGACAATTTATTTTGAAATTTTAGATAGCCTAAGTTTTTGGGGGTTATTCAGCATTTTGTAAAACCTGGGCAAATAATAGAATCATATGATAAATGACCATTTTATAATTATCAAATATGCTATTGACTTTTTTTATTATATGATGTCTTGATAAGAATATTAGACACATCAAACTTAGATACCTGAACTTTTTTGCCCCAAAATTGGGCATTCTGTGTTGTAGCATACCTTTGTCGGAATTCAATTCATTGCACTTTTTCTTTTTTTCCCTTATCAGACATGATTGCATTTCTTCTCTCTCCTGCTTTTCTTTTTTCCATTTTACTTAATTCCATATGCATGCATCATCTCATGGTTACGGCAAGTTTACATGGCTTGGACCCCAACAATTCATTTGTCTATGGCATCTTCTCTTTTGTTTGTTTTTATTTTTACTTGGCTGATACTCGATAATGTGGTATTAGTTGGACCTGCTTCACTTAATCCAGAGCTATCTATTTTTTCTTGAAATTTATTTTTAATTCATAAGCATATCTATCATGTTTAGGTTAGAATACACAATTTCTTGGAGAAAACGAGGAAAAAAAAGGTTGATAAAACGAATGAAGATGAAGAAGATGAATCTGATTCTGCTATCAAGGAACAAGACAGGTTAAGGAAAAAGGTGACCAGTTTGATAAAGAAACAAAAGTTACCAGCAGTAAGGCAGATAGTGAAGGTGCAGGACAACACGAGACCCTGGGGCCAGGATGCTAAGGCTAAGGTTCATCTAATTTCATGTAATCTCTGATAAAACATCACTTTTTCATTAATCATGTGATTTTTAAAATTGTGATCTCTGCCCTTTTTCCCTAGGTTGGATGCCATCTTATTGAGTTATTGATGCAAACTGCTTATATACAGCCTCCAGCTGATGAGTTAGCTGATTATCCACCGGATATTCGTCCTGCATTTGTGCATTCTTTCAAAACTGTAGTAAAAGAGAACAAGTGAGGACTAATTTATGTCTTTGAAAGGCTCTGTCTCTGTCTCTCTGTCTCTCTCTCTCTCTCTCTCTCTCAGTGGTAACTTCAGATCTATAGTCACTTCTGCTGTTTTTGGGCATTTCTTTCTGCAGGAAAACTGGCAGAAGATATGGTGTTATTGAATGTGACCCGCTAGTTCGCAAAGGACTTGAGAGAACAGTAAGCAAATGGGTTATAGTCCTTTCTATGGATGATAAATTATTTTTATATTTCTTTGTTGTTTAAGTTGTACGATTTAAGTTGTTAGATCCATGTAAAATTTCTTAGGATGCCTTGTAAACTAGCATCTAGAATATAAGACTTAAGTAAGGGTTTTTATTTTCCAAGCTGTCTTTCTCTTTTTGATTGTTGTCTGTGTTATGGACTGAGAATAGTTGCTACCTCGATGCTCTAGCTGCAGATGTTTGTTTTTCAAATATCTCATAGAAAAAACATAAAATTGTTCTTTAATTCTTTCTTACACAGGCAAGGCACATGGTGATTCCTTATATGCCAATGTTGGTGCCCCCAGTCAAGTGGACAGGGTATGTTTTTTATCAGTTTTATGTCAAGATTATAGTTTGATTTTTCTTTGGTTTGACTTTTTTTGATAATTTTCATTAAAGCTAGCTTTCAAGTTGTGAGAAAATTCAGGGACAAGTCTTAGATTGGTTGTGATGCATAAGGTTGCTTCTCAGTTTTCTGATTACTTTAATTGACGCTTTGGTGGTTATGGATTTGGAAATGGTACAAGTATTCAAAATTTGAGGTATTTAACTAGAGGTCAACTTAAGATGGCTGGTGCCTGCTAAAGACCAGCGGTAGCCACTAGCCTGATCACAGGCTTCGGATGCTGAACTGGGAGTCTGGGACAACCGGAGCTGGCAATTCGTGGTGGAGATTATTAGTGTTTTTTTCCCCTATAGAAATGTTGGAGACATTTTAGCAAAATAGATTATAAATTATTTATGTTCAGCTTAAGTAAAATGTACTAAGGATATGTTCAGAGCATTTTTAGATGACAAAGTTAACAATCTTTTTATGGTAGACGGCAAGTCCATGACATGTTTTACTAGATAAAACTGGGTGCGACTCCAGCATTTTTAAAAACTTGGCATTTCATTTTTCTATTAATTAGCTTGCGAAATTTTCTTTCTGCTGTCTATATTACCATGTGGGTAACAGCTATCTTTTTTATTTTTATTTTTTCCATTTTAGTTACGACAAAGGAGCATACTTGTTCTTACCTTCCTACATTATGCGCACACATGGAGCTAAACAGCAGCGTGAAGCCGTCAAGAGGACTCCTAGGAAGCAGCTAGAACAAGTCTTTGAGGTTGATTTTTCTAATAACTTTATCACCTCCTTATTGTTCTATCTGAGCCAGATGGTATTCAGCCATGGGATGCTAGTACCATACTACTGGCCCAATTGGTGGTGCTTTTATATTTCGTTTACCTAGCTTGTATTTTTGCGCGGAACTTGATTTGTGTAATTAACCTGTTAGGCTCTGGATACTCTTGGATATACCAAATGGAGGGTAAATAAGCGGGTTCTTAGTGTTGTTGATAGAATATGGACCAGTGGAGGCCGTCTTGCTGATATGGTGGACCGCAATGATGTAAGCTACTGCATCTCTTTCTTCTTTTTCTAGGCACCTGTGTCTTTTTTTCTCCCCCTATTTTCCCCTATTTTTTGAACACTTAATTTTAACAACAGGTACTTTTGGCTACTCTTCTGTATATATTGTGGTTGGTTAGGATGATGTCAAACTCAATGTGGTTCTGTCTCCAATTATTTTGATTCCCTGAAAACAAGCGGAAATTGTTATCCTCAAATCTTGCAGGTTCCCTTACCCGAGAAGCTGGATACTGAGGATGAAGCACTGCTGAGGAAATGGAAGTGGAAAGTCAAATCTGTGAAAAAGGAAAACAGAGAGAGGCATTCACAGCGTTGTGATATAGAGCTTAAACTTGCTGTATGTTCTGTTCACCTTTATATACTGCTAGCATTTTTGTTTTTTACGAAATCAGACTTATCCCAATTCTCTAAAACTGTGAGTAGGTAGCTCGGAAAATGAAAGATGAAGAAGGTTTTTATTACCCTCACAATCTAGATTTTCGAGGACGTGCTTATCCCATGCACCCCTATTTGAATCATCTTGGTTCAGATCTTTGTCGGGGTATTTTGGAGTTTGCAGAGGGTCGCCCTCTTGGAAGATCAGGCTTACGCTGGCTGAAAATACATCTTGCAAATCTGTATGCTGGTGGGGTGGACAAACTTTCACTTGAGGGTCGATTAGCGTTCACTGAGAATCATCTGGATGATATATTTGACTCTGCAGACAGACCACTTGAAGGAAAACGCTGGTGGCTAAAAGCAGAAGATCCATTTCAGTGCTTAGCTGTGTGCATCAATCTCACTGATGCTTTAAGAAGCTCCTCTCCTGAGACATTTGTTTCACATATACCTGTGCATCAGGTACCTTTTTTTCCCCCCAGACTTTGCTCCAATATTTTGTCTGCATGATTATAGACAAAATCATTCATTAGGGCATTAATTGATGAATTGAATAGCTTGTGTAGGTTGTTAGGATTATATATATATATATATATATATATATATATATATATATGTACATATACATGCATGTATGTATGCATGACATGTAGACGTACATACTAATAGCCGTACAGACATATATGTATACACACTCTTTTTTGAAAATAGAAAAAGAACAAACCATATAGTTGAGCTACACGTGGAATATCAAACAGTTTCATGGATATATCTATAAAAGTGTGCCCCTTGATTTTCATTATTTTGCAGGTTTCTAATATCTAAATTGCATGGAATTTTTTTCGGTTCTTTTCTACTGGGCTATTTACTGACTAGCTCATATGTTCACTTCGATTTGATTAATATTATTCAAACAAACAGCAACTTAGAATGAGGAATAATTTGAGTTTATGTTTCATTCTATGGATGATGTATCCAGCCTCCTTATATATAGTGACAAGGCTTCTCTCCTCACATCTTTAAGCATCTGCTTGCCCCTTTGGCCTGTAAGCTGATTCCTTGCCTTTTTTTTTCTGTCATGCCTCCTGTAGGATGGTTCCTGCAATGGTTTACAACACTATGCTGCACTTGGAAGAGACAAGGTATCCTCTCTCTCTCTCTCTCTCTCTCTCTCTCTCTTTTTTCAATCAGAAATTATAATTGAAGTTATTTTTCTGCTTATAGTTTTGGTTGTGAAAATTTAACTTACAGTTGGGAGCAGCTGCAGTCAATCTGGTTGCAGGTGAGAAACCAGCAGATGTTTACTCAGGAATAGCTGCTAGGTAAGCCATTTTGTCTTGGTTCAAACAAAACCCATTAATGATTGATCCTGATCCTCTGGTTTGATTTCTTTGAGTGAGCTTTTGATTCATTTCTCTTCTTGATTTCAATTTTCATCCATCCCCTTTAACAGGTGAAAAGAAAAAATTAGTTGTCCAGCAGTGTTCTTTTCAAGAAAATCAATTGAAATGATTGTTCTCATTCAACTTTTGTTCATGATACTTTTGAGAAGGGAAATAGCGCAGTTAACCTTTGACTAATTGTTGGAAAGTAGAACCCTCTTGGTAGATTTCTGCTTTTTCCATAAGGGAACAACTCTATCCAGTTTTGTTGGACTTAAAAGATTCTGGTACTCACTGCCTTTTTAGGATTTAAAATGAAGAATTTACAACAAAAAAAAGTTCGGCTAATATTGAATGCCGTAATGCACATTTACTGATGGTTATATGGCAGGATGATTATGCTATAATTCCATTAATCAATGGCTTTGAGCTCATATTTTGTTATTCATATAATGCATTATATATGTAAGAGATTGGAAGATGGAAACAGAACATAACTAAGCATTGTTTTTATTGAGAGCTGAAGCCGATCATGTGTCATGAGGCAAGTGAATAACGTAATAAGACTTCATTCCATTCAAACTAAAGGATTACTTAAGTATTGGGTTTAAGTTGAGAAATGTAGGATTGCTGGTTTATATATGGGACTCCTTTTACTGTTGTGTTAGCCTACTAGTAGACTCAAGAAAAAAGGTATAAACTTCATTTTATCACACTGTATGCGTCTTCTCTGTTTGGACAATTATAGCAAGGGATCCCAGTTTATTGGTTATGAACCTTGGTAATCTAAGTAGCAGTTGAAATGCTGTTGGTTAGTTCTCTCACCTATGCCTGATAAACAATAATAGTATTTACACATATTATATGCTAATCAGTTTCTATATCTGATTCTTGATCTTGTCAGGAGCTTCCTGATTTATTTTTTATGATTTACATATATTTCAGAAGGTAAAGTGCATATAGGTTTAATATAACAGTATAAAATAACAAAAGAACCCATATTCTGAATGTAGGGTACTTGATATCATGCGAAGTGATGCGCAGAAGGATCCTGCAGTTTTTCCAGATGCATTGCGTGCAAAAGTATTGGTTAATCAGGTATTCCATGACTCTCCTTATGTGATATTTTTAAAAATATTAGACTAGTTTGCTAAAACTTGTACTGCTATTGTTTCTTTCTTGTGCACTATAATCGATCTTAAGGCAAGTATGGCATTAAGAACTTGCTGAATTTACATCCATCTTGGCTGAAGCCAGTTTACATGGTAAAGTTGATTCTAATAGCTGGAATCATTAACTAGGTGGATAGGAAACTGGTGAAACAGACAGTGATGACCTCAGTCTATGGTGTAACTTATATTGGCGCACGAGATCAAATCAAGAGGAGGTTGAAGGAACGTGGTGTATATACAGATGACCAAGAGCTCTTCAGTGCTTCTTGTTATGCTGCTAAGGTAAGGGATGCCAGACTTCCACTACTTTAGCTTCAATTAGTTTCAATAAATGAAATAACACTCTTACCTGAGTTGTCAATTAATGATAAAATCCAATTTATTTGTGGGACAGACAACGTTAACTGCCTTAGGTGAGATGTTTCAAGCTGCACGTGCTATCATGAGCTGGCTTGGTGAATGTGCAAAGGTCTGTCTCCCACCCTCTGTCACTATCTCTCTGCCTGTATTTCTCCAATTTTCTATTTGCTATACATTTTAAATTTATTGGATAGCTTTTAGCTTGACATTTTGGATGTGAACAGATTATTGCGTCTGAAAATCAGCCAGTGTGCTGGACGACTCCACTTGGACTTCCTGTTGTACAACCATACCGAGTGTTAGGAAGGCATCTTGTGAGTGTTAGAATTTATGTGGAAACTTAGAATCTGCTAATATCTTTATTACCAAACAGAAATGAATCTTTTAATATTTATTAAATTTAAGAGAACTAATGCTATTCCAAGTTATTTAGTTTCTTTCTGTTGAATTGGCAGATAAAAACTTCTCTTCAGGTTTTGACACTGCAACGTGAAACTGAAAAGGTACATTTACCTATCTCAATATTCTGGTTTATACATGTGTATATTTTATTAATTCTTTTAATACACATGGTACATTCAATTCTTGTTATTGAGTCATGCTATGCTGTTATATACTTTGTGATGAAGTTTGCCCGGAGTATGAATTTTTTATTGACATGGCATATATTCTTGAGTATGCCCAAATGTTAAACCTGGTGATATATTTTCTGTTATAGATTATGGTCAAACGACAGAGGACTGCTTTCCCGCCTAATTTTGTTCACTCTCTGGATGGATCTCATATGATGATGACTGCAATTGCTTGTAAAAAGGCAGGCTTAACCTTTGCAGGTATTGAAGTACATTTCATTGTATTTTAGTATCTCATTCCTATGGTCAAATTCAAAATTACTATACAGATATATGCTTTGCAGGAGTTCATGATTCATATTGGACACATGCAAGTGATGTGGATACAATGAACAGGATACTAAGAGAAAAATTTGTGGAACTCTACGAAACACCGATACTGGAGAATGTAAGTGTCTTTACTTTTTAGTTCATGATTTTTTCTAGTGTGCAAGGTAATTTGGCTAAAATTTATTAAATTTATGTTTTAGCTTTAAAATTTCTGCCATAATTAGATTAAGACCATTGTTGGACTGTGAGCTTTTAAACTGTATTTCGTTGGTGGCATGAATAACGGTTTCTATGATTTTGGATGAGAAAGATATTCTGGTGGTGGCATTGGGGAAGGGGATTGAGGGTATGTTTGTATGGACACTGTGGTACAGTAGGGGTACTCCTTATTGCACTGTTCCCTTTTCGCTGACTGGTCCGCAACGTCCATCCAAACGTAGTCTAGTAAATATTATTCGAATATGTCAATCTTCTTTTGTCCTTTGACGTTGGATTCATACTTTTTTTTTTTTTTTACTTTTTCAGTTGCTGGAAAGCTTTCAGCAGTCTTTCCCTGCATTGTCTTTCCCTCCCTTACCTGAAAGGGGAGATTTTGATCTAAGAGACGTGTTAGACTCACCCTATTTCTTCAACTAATCCCATTTGTCTTGAGCTTTGTCTTCACCTGAGCCTAAAGCAACCCCACGCTTTGTGCTGCTACCTCTGATTATTCTCTCAGCCTTTGAATGTACAACCGCCAACAGAGCTGAATTCCGTCAGATTAAAAAAGAAAAAGCAGTATGAAGTTGCTGCTGTACGCTTTGTATAATATTGTGAAAGAAGTTAATGGTATGTAGTAGCCTTCAATACTGCTGCAAAATTATCTGTAACAGTTGTACAGTTTAACATGTAAATTGGTGCTGATAGAGAACAGATGTGCAATGGGGGCAATTGCCTCCAGTGAAATCCTATTCTTTTTTCGGGTAATATCTATGTAATTATTGCATGTCCAAAGACGATGTATGCTAGAGTGAGTAAAGCACTCAACTAAAAGGAAGTTGAAGAAAACCTTAAGCAAAGCAGTATTAAAAAGTTATCTGAAAGGATGATAATAACTTTTAATTACCATATAGTTGCAAAGAATATTTGAAAATGTTATGCTCATGATACAGTGTTCAAATAAGAAGATTTAAGATTGCACTTTAAAAATCACTTGAGTACACATGAATCTAAACTAGAAAATGAGAGAATTATTTAATTTTAGAGAGATTGCATGTAAAAATGTGTTGAATTAAACGTTAATAGAAATATTTATAAATTTCAAAAGATACTTAAACCTCTCATGAGTAGATATGATTTAGATGAAAAGTTAATTTTCGAATGAAACAATGTTTGGCGGCCATTCTTTTGAATTTCAAGATGATGTTAAATCTAGAAGTAGTAATTAAGCGGGTTTGGAGTGGATATTTTTGAAGCTTGGTTTTTTCAAATTTAAGGGTTTTTTTTTTAATTCGAGCTTTATTTGAGTTTGGATCATCTCTATTAAAATCCCTCAAACAAATTTATCAATAAAACACATTGTCAGGTATTTGAATACCTTGAGGAGGGTATATTGATCCACTAAGAATAATTTTTATTAAGTGTAGTTATTCCAATGATCTTTAATAGCTTTCGGATCCTCTTGTTTATTTTTATTACAAAGGCTATTTATCAACTATAAAACATAAGTTATAACATGCTATGTGAATTTTAAACTTTGATTTTGATAAATATATGTATTTAGAAAATCTTAGAAAACAAACATTTTGGTTAATGTATACAATCTCCATTTATATTTCAAAATCGAGAATGAAGTTTTAATCATGAATTAGTAATTGCATTCAATTTTCAATAGATTATAATTGTTTCAAACTTTATTTTGAAATGAAATCATTATGAAATTCTTATGAATAGGAATAAGACTGTTGGAATAAGCAAGTCATGGGATAGCTTAACTGTCGATCTATCAATTTTGATCCAAATTAAAAAAAAAAAAAAAAAACTAAACAACCTAGCCAAAATCAACCAAGCTAGATTTGACTACAAAAAGTCATAACCGAAACTGATCAAACCAAACTTGAAAATGACCTTAATCCAAAGTGACCCAACCTGAGATGACCTCAAACCCCAAATGGCCCTAAATTGAAATGACTCAAGCCCAAATTGATATGAAAACTTAGCTCGAAATTACCTGAACTCAAAATAACCTAACCTGATAACCCTAGTGTTAAACCTAATTGACCCGGAACCATTTAACTCGAGTGTTAAACCCAATTAACTCAAACATGAAATTACCAAAAATTGAAACGACTCGAACCTAAAATGATCTAAAATTAAAACAACTCTAAAATTTTAAAAGTTGAAATGAATCAACCTGAATGAAATCGACCTGCCTCATTGACAGGTATACTTAATTGATAAATGATTTATGTTTCATCTTTTGTTTCCTTTTCATTTGTTTGAGAAATATATCGATCAATTTTGATTCTTTCTTTTACTATTGGTTTTTTTTTTTTACCAAGGTGATTAGATCCATGAATATAAATCTGTATCTATTATGTTCAAGTAATAACGAAAATGTGAAAAAAAGCTTTATTTGCCTCTTCCATTCTATAAGTATTCTCTTTTTCGCATATGGCACCACGACTTTCTTTGGCGACATCATTAATTTTAAACTTAATGAGTAGATCCGCTTACACATCTAGCTTTTATTTCTATATATAAAGCTACTCCATGCTTATGATACTTATGTTAAACTAGTGTTAAGTAAGAAAACAACAAGCCAATTGTAAGAGTCTTAAATTCTAGGGTCCTTGGTTGGAATGAATGTTTAAGAAGAACTCTTGGATTTTCTTGATGATTCTATTAGTATAGACCTTGCAAGCCAACTGTCGTTTGCTTGTGCTACACTCTCTTGTCATTTCATGTATTATAAATTATAATTCGTTTAATTATAAGTAAGGTATTTCTTTAACCATGAGTCTTATTATAACAAGTTATAATTAAGTTGTGTAGATAAAGCCCATGAAACACAAAGGCTTAGCTAAGGAATGCTAGACCTTTTAGCAGTGAATGAAATCAAGAGGTGAATTAATTTATCAAAACTTTGGTGAATTAAAACTCCGATAAATTAAATTGAGAAATCTAAACAATAAACTTTAGAGTGCAAGTTAGTGAATAAAAATAAACAATTAAAGAAAAGGGAAAGAAGAAAAAAACTCAACAATTTAGAGAGGTTTAGCCTCAATTGCCTACATCTTTTACCTTGGCCTCACCTGCCTCAGATTTCTATAATTCACTAAGTTCAATTGTCTACCTTTCAAGGACAAGGTATAACCTTTACATTCCTTATCTTTCAAGGATAAGATAGAAAACTCTACCCTCTATCTTTTGTGACTAAGATAGAATCCTATCTCACTACTTTTGAAGGCTAGGTAGAAACCTTCTCTACTTTTTAATGGCTAAGTAAGAACCTCCCCTTTTCACAAGGATTTGAGTGGAAACAAATAAAATCTCTAAAGGTTAGGTGTTTACAAGAGTTTTGGCTCAAGGAAAGTATGTATCTAAAGATATAAAATGAAGAATACAAAGATAGGAAGATTTAATCTTATACAAAGATGAACTACTTAGCAAAAAAGATGGAAAAGATGAAAGATATGACTCTAAGCACAATCTCTTTATTCTTCCTCTTGTTGAAGGTGTTGG
The DNA here is from genome assembly GCA_038381775.1 of Adansonia rubrostipa. Taxonomy (NCBI): domain Eukaryota; kingdom Viridiplantae; phylum Streptophyta; class Magnoliopsida; order Malvales; family Malvaceae; genus Adansonia; species Adansonia rubrostipa. The sequence goes on from JBBYHM010000006.1 coordinate 7,409,328, forward strand.
AAAGGGTTATTTATAGCTTTCATCATGATTATAGCCATTGGGTATATTGGTGAAAGAATATAGCTGTTAGAGCCTTCAAAATATCATTTCCTATTATTCTCTGTGCCTCTGTATCGATACAATTAAGTGGGTATTGGTACATTGTGTTTAATAGTCCAAAATATGATCGTTGAATAGTCCTGTATTGATACAGAATAATCTGTTTTGATAATTGAACAGTGATTTTTGCATTTTAAGGTTATTTAGCTATTGCCAAATATTATATTGATACATACACATAGTGAATCGATACATTCATAAGAAAATCAATTTTAAGAAGGTTTTTTTTATGACTTTAAAACATGTAAAACTTATCTAAAAAATGTTTTATATAAAAGTATGTATTAAGAACATATTTTTGAGTGCTTGAAGGAGTTAAACACATTCTAGTATTTTTTAAAGTGTTTACAAAATATTTCATGGAAAAATACTAATCTTGAAAATATTTAAACATATGCTAATTAAGCTTAAGTTTTAGTTATATCAAAATTGAGATTAATTCAAAGCTAATATAGCTAACAAGGAATTATAAAGTAATTATAATTATACGATCCTTATGCATCAAAGCTATGTTTCTAAAAATTGTTCCTAATTATTGTATTATCAAGACAGGGCATTGATAATGCTTCAAGACTATTATATGTTAAAGCCTCTATATATAGAATGCATGCAAAAATCTCTTAGGTTACAGTATAGGGATATTTCTGGATAACATATGGTTGCTTGTTAGTTAAATAAGTTCAAGCCCACCCTAGCCTAAAATATTAGCCCCAAACTTTGCCCAGGTCTCTCATTTTTGTAAATGGATAGTTCAACTCTGTTTAGGCTAGCTTATATTATATTTTTTCTAATTTATTTTTCAAAAACTATCTTTTAATTTAATATTTTAAATTTATTATGTTTTAAAATATAAATAATTTAACATATTTTTTAATGTTTACACATAATACTATATATTTATTCTTCATATGATAAAAATTGCATAATTTATATAAATATAAAATTATTATATATTTTATAATTAAAAAATGAGTTGAGCCCAAGCCTTGAATATTGGAGCCAAAGGCCAAGCCATTATTTAAACGACCTTATTTTTTTGCCCAAACTAATTTTTTAGGTTTAAATATTTTTACCCAAACCCTTCCTAAATATTGAATGGGCCTCTAGGCTTGGTTGCATAACTAGACCCATGAATACCTCTACTAGGAATTAACCAACTAATTTCCTTTGATGGCTCAAGGAAATTAGATTTAGAAATGTCCATAATCATCCAAGTAGTAAGCATGTGATAGGTTTATTTTATGTGATATAATTATAAATGTTATGCTTGCCAAAATGAGGAGACCTAAATAATAAAGATAAAATGAACAAATAAATACCTAATTCAAATAGAGTCACATACTTTGCATAATAAAGTTGCCTTCCATCGTCATAACAAGATAATTTAAGTTCTTACTATGGAGGCTCGTTAAGTTACTCAAGGTTTAACCTACTAAATGGGTATGTTTAGATTGTTGAACTAATGTCATGTTGTCCAAATGTACACAACTTAATGGGTCTAACCTACTAATTAGGCCTGCTGTAGCTTGTTAAATCATTCAAGGTTACAACATGTTGAAAGGGTCCTAACCTATTTGAAATACTTGGAAGGGATTTCTAAATAATAATGAAGGCTATTATCTCAAAAAATTAGTGGAAAAACTAATAAAGATTTAATACTTCATCTTAAATTGGTTTAAATACATGAAAGAACAATAAAAACTTTTTCCATACTAAATTATTGAAAAATGGTTAATATATTAACTATGAGGTAAATTTGATGCCATTAGCTCAAAATATTTGGACTTGTATAATAATTGATAAATGCTCTCAATAAAAGTAAGGTTTCTAACTTGGCAAGTTAAGGAAAACCTATGGAATTTTCTAACTTGACTACATTTATGATTGAGATAAACCTTTCTTCAATTGATTTGACGTCTTAGGTAATTGATTCAAGATGCAAATCATGGTACTGTAATGATATAAGTCTATTAAAGAATAGTATAAAATTAGGCAACGATGAGATAATTTTAAGAATAAGTAATGGCACAAAAATTGCTATGACGGTCGTTGGGACTTGTGTCTTGTCATTATTTTCTAGCTTAAGTTTGAAGTTCAAAAAGTGTTATTTTATTACAAGATTATCAAAAAACATCATTTTGGTTTCATACCTCATTTTAAATGATGGTAATATTTCTTATCATTTTAAATGACATGCATTGTGGATCTGCCACACTACATAACTGTTTGTATGTCTTGGATTCATGGATCCCAGTACTCAAGATAAATGTCAATAAAGCAAAAAAGAATGATCTATACTAGACCTATATCTTGCACAAATTTAGTGATGTTAACGAGACTCAAATAGCTATGTTTTATAAGTAAGGCTATCTTGACCCATTAGATTATGAATCATCTAGGACATACGAATGTTGACTCCTTAACAAGATTACTAAGATTCCTTTACTAGCAAAGGCAAAGAGCTAGTATTTTATTAGGCTTAGTACATTCAAATGTATGTGTACCCTTGAAAACTGCTATTAAAGGTGGTTATTCTTACTTCATAACCTTTATCGATGATTATTCTAGATTTGTTTATGTGTACCTAATGAGGTCCAAGTTCAAAACTTTTGAGAAGTTCAAAAAGTTTAGGGTAAAGTAGAAAAACAAAGTGGTCAAGTATTAAGATTGATCAAAGAGGAGAATTTCTAAGCCAAGAAATTTTGGATCAATTAATAAAAAATGGTATTCCATCAAAATGGACTCCACTCGGACCTCCACAACATAACAGAGTGTCTGAGAGAAGAAATTAGACCTTGTTAACATGGTTCGATCCATTATGTCTAAGGACCTTTTGATACCCTTTTAGGGATATATCTTAGAAACTACTACTTATCTTCTAAATAAGGTTCCAACCAAATCAATTGATAAGACTCCATATGAGAAACGTAAAGTAAGAAACCATTTTTTGTCTTATCTAAAGATACAAGGATGCACTACTTATGTGAAGTGTACAATGTCTGATAAGCACGGAGCTAAGTCAGAAAAATGTTAGTTCTTAGAAGCATCCTAAAGAAACAATTGAATAATATTTATATAACTTGGCTAAATAAAAGATGTCTATTTCAAAGCACACTATCTTTTAACATATTTTATTTAACATATTTTAATGTATCCCATGTTAAATTATTAATGTTTTTTCACCCCTTAATAACAAAAACATTGAACATTTATACTTTTAATTGACTTGCACTTTTCAAGAAAAATAATCATATTATTTATGTAAAAAAAATATACGCAATATATTTATATAATAAAATAATATTTTATTTTATTCATATAAAACTAGTTTTCTAACCCATGTCATACATGTTTATTATATTTTTCGTTCTTTTGAATAATTTTAAAATATTTTACTTTTATATCATCTTAATAAAAAATACATATTTTTATTAATATAAAATATATAATTGTACCCATTTGAAGAGTAACGACTTTTCCCCCATTTCGAGGGAATACATGCTCTTGGATTCAGTCGCAGCAAGGGTGTAGTGTTGCAATTGAATTCACATGGGATTTTAATGTCCATTTGGATGCACATTGAGATTGGCTCAGATGAAATTAAAAACAACAATAACGGTAGCATGAGGTGAGAACAAAAATGACCATTAAGTAATTTAAATAAAATATGTATATATATAATAAATTATTAAAATTATTAAAATTATTAAAATTAAATTTATATTAAATAATAAAAATATATTAAATACTAAAAATTATATTTGTATTAAATAATGATTCAAAATATTATTTTTGTTAAAAATTAATTGATAGATTTAAAACTAAATAAAAATGAGAGGAACAAAGGGGATTTTTCTCTTTTACCCATACCGTGGTTTTTTATTATATTTTTCATGCTTTTGATAATTTTTTTATTTATTTTACCTTTATATCATCCTAATAAAAAATTAATCTAAAATATATAATCATACCCACTAGAGGGGCATTGAGTTTTCCCCTATTGGGGGAAAAAATGCTCTTGGAATCAGCCACACTGGGGTTACAACAATCTGTTGAATTTAAATGGGGCCTTAAGGTCCATTTGGATGGATGATGAGATTGGTTTCGATGAGATTAAAAACAACAGTGACGATAAAAGTGAGAATAGAAAATTATTATTAAGGAATTTGATTAAAATACGTATATATAATAAATAATTAAAAATTATTAAAATTAAATTTATATTAAATAATAAAATAATTATTAAAAACTAAAAATTACATGTACGTTAAATAATGATTAAAAATATTATTTATGTTAAAAATAAATTAAAAATTAAATAAAAAATGGTAAAAAGGAAAATTTTCCCTTTGCTCCTAACTCTTAAGGTCCAGTTTTATTTTACAGTTTACATAGGGTAAGGTTTCAACAGGTTAAGTAAAGATTATCCAACCTAAGGTTAGCTATGATATACTCAGCTTCTTCTTTTCACCTCCCTCTTCGATCAGTTCGAAAAACATTCCCTTAGCATTTGACATCTCAACAGAGTCTTTAGTCGAGTTGGAAAACAACCCTTGAGACCTATAAGTACAAAAGACAATTAAACCCCTAACCCTACCCTCCCAGTCTCATTAAAGGGGCTAGTGACCTCAACTTATTCCACTAGGGTAATCCAAATTCACTCTTAGAGAATCAAATTTGAAAATTATTAAAAAGTGTTCTTTTTTACAATTTTTCTTTAGAATACAAGTATTTCTCTTTGATAAGTGTGGTGCATTTTTAAATATATTATCATATGGCTAACCTTTATTGCTTTTTACTTAAGAATATTATAGTTTTTTTCTTAACATAAGGTAAACTAAAATCTTTATCCCTAAATAAAGATACTTTTATATTTTTTCCTTAAAAGGGATTCTAAAGCCATGTCATCATCCACAAATGTAAAACTTACCAAATTATGAATTTCATCTTATCTTTGTCTTTTTCCCTTTCTTTTTTGTTCTTTTATTTTCTTTTTTAAACAACACCGATCCTTCCACAATGTTATATTAATCTTATGGAATTCACAAGGGAAGTGAGCTTTTTCCTTTCATTTTTTTATTGTCTAGAATTCCTTTTATTACCATTATATATATATATATATATTTGATTTGGGAAAAAGAACAAAGCTCAATTAAATTCAAGGAAAAGACTGAATAATTTTAGGGAAATATCCACTTACTCCCCTAAAGTTTGATAGAAAATACATTTACCTTATACAGTTTCAAAAATACCCACTTACCCTCTTAAGGTTTGATAAAAATACACTAAACCCCTAGAATTTATTTACTAAGTGAGTTTTAACTAAATTGACACTTTACCCTTTATTAATTATTTATTTTTATTTATTTTTGTTTTTCATTCTTTTTTATCCAAATTTTTTTAACTACAAAATATCTTAAACTTATATTTAATTCAATATGTATTAACTTTGAGATGAATTCATCAAATTATTTTCATTTAGAATAACTTAATTACCATTATTTAAAATATTTTAATGATATGAAATTGATTAAAAAATAGAAGAAAAAGGAAGAAAAATATAACAATCGTTCATGAGATTTTATTGAAAATAAACTACTTCTATTAATTTGAAAACCACATTTCTATATCTCTAGAAAAATAACAACATTAGTATTTCATTAATCAAATTAATCTATATTTTTTAAAATTTTACTTTAAATATTAAAAATACATTCGTTTTATTTAGTTTTCCTTATTTTTCTTATTTTTTTTAATGAATTTCTTTATTACTAAACTTTTTAAAATAATTTCGTTAATTTATTTCAAATAAAAACATAATATATTCATCTCAAAGTTAATATATTGGATTAAAGATAAATTAAAAATATTTAACATATACTTGCATTATAATTGATTTTAATCGATTTCTTTTAACACTAAACTTCTTTAAATAATTTTATTAATTTATTTAAATAAAAAATAATACATTCATTTCAAAGTTAATATATTGTATTAAAGACAAGTTTAAAATATTTAGCATGTATTTCAACTTGATTATAATTTAACTATTATTTAATTTTAATAGTAATTAAAAATTATTTTAAAACTAATTAAATTCTCATTATTTTATAATAAAAATTGAGTTAAAATGAATAATAAGAAGATTATTAGATAAATAGTAATTAATAAGGATATTATTGTCTTTTAATTTGAAATTTATTTTATAAATAAACTTTAGGGGATTTAGTGTATTTTTTATCAAACCTCGGGGAGGTAAGTGGGCATGGTAAATATATTTTTTACTAAACCTCAAGAGATAAGTAGATTTTTCCATAATTTTTATGAGTCCAGTTTAGTTTTGATAAGAATGATGGAAGTTTTTGACTTAAAAAAAAAAGATTTAACTTTTTCAACTCTCCTCATGTTTTTTTAGAATGTTAGTTATAGACTAATTATTAGCAAAATTGGGGCAAGTGAAAAGAGTTACCAAATGTTATTTTAGTTCATTACCATTCCTTAAGAAGCAAATTGGCTTAATTAAGAGATTGAATTGCAAGGAGTGCGAAAATGGGTTCTTACATATGACTACTTTCTATAATTTTCTTCAAATCTTGACAAAAAAATTTGTTTAATTTCATTGTGAGAAAAATTCTACAAATTGTGATAGTATTGTGTTTCAATGTTTTTTCAATGAAAAACACATTTTTATTTGTATTTCTGAAAAAAAAAAAAATCTGGCTTAGATTATCCTGTTTTTAAAGTTCATCTTTTTATTGTACCCAAACTAAAGAACAAAAACTTGACTCACTTTTGTTATTTATTTATTATATACGAAGTTTTTTAAATGGTTTAAAATGAGTTTAGAAGAAATTTTCTTATAAGAAAAGAGAAACAACAAAGAGGAAGGAAGAAAGTAATGATGTGACACTCATTCAATTAAAAATATCTTATTTTAAAAAAATAAGTATAAATGTACCATTTTTTTTTTTCGAAAATAAAGATTTACAAAAATCTTAGCAAGGGGAAAAAAACTCTAATTGGATGCTTTAACTCATTGTAACTTTCCTATCCCATCAATTCATCTTTTGGAGCACTTTCACATGAGTGGAATCTAGTAACTTTCCTCTACGCTTGTAACATTTTTCTTTTTTTTGAGAGGGATTATAAATACCGGTCTAAAGATTCATTTAACATCTTTTGACAAAATTGTCAATTTCGGCTATCAGAAATTTCTCCGAAATGTTCTTGATATATATCTCTCTATAGTTGACTTGGCACCGTATTTTCACTTTCCTCGGTTATCTTCACCTACCTTGCACTTGTTTTTTAGCATCGACTCGGATCTTCCTCTATGTCATCTCCCATGATGTCATGTTTTATTGGTATGCGACATTTCCTCTACCTACGCAAAGCTCTTCTAATTTTATCATCTTTGGTTACTTGATCTATGTTTATCCCTAGCACTAGCAAAGGGGCTCCCTCCTGGGCAATGTGTTCATACTCTTCGCATTCGAATAAATTACACAGTATGTTTTTCTTTAGAAAATTAAAAAGAACAAAAAAAAAACCTGCTTGTCAATCTCTCAAGTATCAAACAAGAAGAGTATCATATATAATACATGCAATTTTACAACTTGATTTAATGTCTACAACATGAAGCCTGAAGTAGTTTGATATTGCATACAATGGGATAATGCATAGAACTCCATACAGTTCCATAACAAGCTTACCTTATATATCGGAAGAAAAGTTCATTTTATTAAATAGCTAATGAAACCTCATTCGAAAACCCAGATTTTCGATTCAGACCTCAAATGATTCTATAAACCAGGTGTCTTCAAGGAAAACATGACGATAACTCCTTTCCTGTAATTAAGGAACAGCCAGATAGATCATGCCCTTGGGTCCTGCTCCAGAATTCTTCTTAAATAGAGCGTAGGCATCACTATATATGGCAACCAGGTTTGAGAATACAGCGAGCACAATCATGAAAACAGCTAAGATCTTGTACTTCTTTGTTGCTATAAAATGGCGATCCCTGAAACACCGATGGAAAATGATTTCATGTGAATCTATGATTAGTATTGAACTAAAATTAATAGATGATAGTCGGCTCATAAGTCTACCGAAAACAAATAAGGCAAGAAATTAAAACCAAACAATATTAAGCAAAAAAAAAAAAACACAGCCGAGACGGTGGCAAATGAACCAAAGAGGGTGCCATTTTCATTTTCACGATCAGCAATACCAACGGAGAAAGCCTAGCAGTGACAACATCTCATTATTTTGGATAATTAACAGCAATACTGAACTTTTCAACACATTGGATATTAAAAACAAGTCTCACTAGTTTTAAAAGCAAATCGAGTTTCCATATGCAGTTTAACCCTAATTTTTCATTACATTTCTGAGCCACTATGTCAACCGTGTTTCAATTTTAATTTTTAATTCCCAAGTGTATGAGCCATTGCTATAAAAAAAAATAAATATCTGGGCTCATTAACAGTCTACTATAATGTTTTATATAAGAAAGGTGATCATCAATGTGAAAGAAGGGGAATTAAAATGTGGATATCTAATCAGATTGGAAGGCCAAAAACTCACCTCAGAGTAATAGCAGCAGGAAAAATGAACCCAAGGCAAACTGCAGCGGTTGCTCCAGTGAATTGGAAAGCATCCCAGATACTGGGTATGAAATTTGCACCCAAGAAGATAACCGTGATGAGTCCGGCAGTAGTAAAAGCAAACCTCGTATTAGACAGAGCTAAAGGCCTTGCAGAAGGGAAGAGGAGGCCATCCATGTTGAGTCGCAGTGGATAGAAGACAATGGGAAATACAAGCATGAGGTGAAGAGCATAGCTAACACGGACAGCATCATTAAGCAGGGAACTATAGGGGATGCCAAGATCGGTATCAAAGTTGGCAAGCACATCATCCAATGTAGCATCACCAAATAGAAGGAAGCCGAAAAAGCTTGTCATTATGTAAACAGTTGAGCATAAAGCTAGTGCCGTTCGCACAACTGGTCTTATCTGAGTCGAGTCTTCCAGTTCATTATCTATGCTGTGAACTGCAAATTTAAGCACAAGACAATATCAGCCATTCTTATTATCTGCACCAACGTAAAAGTTGCATAACAAATTGCTTAAATCAAGCATCAAAGTGCTTACATACCGTTGTAGTGGCAGATATATGCAGTGACTAAAACAGGGACGACAGTGAAGAGTTTCCAGAATGAGGTCAAATCAGTGACATCAGGTAGCAATCTAGGCATCATTATAGTTCCACTTATTAACTTGACAATTGCTATTCCCACAGTAATGACAAGAAACACGACTGCCAGAGCAACTGATAAGGCAGATGTAAATCTTAAGGAATCTGTGAGAATGAGAAGGCATAACTGCTTGTTAGTCATGTAAAACTAAACAATAAGCATACCATACAAACTATCCAACTTAGACATGATTAGAAAAAAAAAAAAAAAAAAACTATCCAACTTATATTTATACTAGTAAAAGTATTAGGTTCTGAGAGTTCACTTGCTGTAGTAAAGTGTAAAGATGAGCAAAAGTGTACTGATAGATTCAATATGATACAATTAGAATGAACAACTGAATATATCATTTGTGTCAACCACATTTGAAATACAGCGGATACTTCTTCTAAAAAGGATACAAAAAATACGGAATCTGATTCAGAAACCTTGAAACTAAAAAATAGAAAAGAAACACAGTATGCTTGGATTACATTCTTTTGGGAATTGATATCGTATTTAAAATTCCAAAACAAGGTAATTGGATTTTTCACAGAGCTAACTGTAAAATACCAAAATAAATGCTTCAATCATGTTTTAATCGAGTCAAAATATTAAGATCTAATGATCTTCCAAGAACAAACAAAACGATTGAATAAAATTCAGTAAAGCTAACACAACAGAAACACTAACCAATCCGCTTAAAACATGCCAATGGAGAGAAGATGCCCAGTGTTGTGACAATAAGAACAAAGGTACGCCCGTTCCACCAGTGTTCTCCGAACCACCCTTCAAGGACACCAGCATGGTGAACTCCACTTGCTGATGTTCCAGAAAGCACATCACCTTCAAGAACCAATAAACATCATAAGCTCATAAGCAAAATTACACATTTCCATAAGATCATATCAGGATGGGGAAATCTAGGAGATAAATAAGTCAACAAGAATGGTAATCAGGGAACATGTTCAAAACACAATTGAATATCAAAGAACAACCAGATATGCAATTAAGTTGTATGAAATGAAGCCATACCAATAATAATCATGTACACAATAAGAACACCAATGTTGTTGACCAAAACACAGATTTGCAAAAAGATTCTTCCATACTTTCCAAATGCATCTCCCATAAGACTTCCATAAGAAGTTGTTTTTCCAGCCCTACTAAACCTAAGCAAGAACTCAATTGAGGCATCGGTTAAGAATGCCATAAAGATGATCATAGCAATCCCAAGAATCAGTCCCAGAACTTTCATTGTAGCAGGCAAGGCCATGATCCCAGCACCAACAATTGTTGTTGACAAGTTAAACACTGCCCCAGTAAAAGAAGCTCCATTAAATTCATCATAACCAGCATCTTCATCTTGTCGTTTGGGCAACAAGGGAGCTTTATCATCAATAACATGCTTGCTCCTCCTTGACTTCCTCTCCTTCTTCGGTGTTATATCCCCAATTGTCATCTTTCAAATCACCTAAAACTTTCAAAGATTCAACTTTATACACAAAATTTAAACCACCCTACAAGCTAAAACCCGGCTTAAGCAAACTCCAGGAAATCTGTCCAAAGAGAAAATAAAAATTTCAGTTGCTAAAACATTGATCCATTTATACAAAATAAAAAATACGAAAAAAAAAAGTTATCTTAATAGTCCTAACCTCTAACAATTCCAAACTTTGCAACCTTCTGAGGCCTAAAAAAGAGAAAAATTTTCAGTCTTTTACAACAAAAAGTATATCTTCTCCAGAAAGAACACCAAAATAATCAATGAATGAATTTAATCTACAATTAAAAGGTTGAAACTTTAAAATCAAAAGGCAACAAAAGAAAGCAACCCAAATTTCCTATCAACAAAACCTTTAAAACCCAATTTGTATTTCCTTGACTTGAATCTGATATAACCACAAAAGCAACAATTGAAGCCTAACACAAAAGAAAAAAAATCAACTTTTGACCAAACCCAGAAAGAGAGATCGTCAAAATGTATGAGCTTTGAAACGAAGAATTGAGGGAGACCCAATAACCAGCAAACCAACAAAATAGTCCTCACACGACTCCTCTCAATTCCTGGTGTGTAACTTCCCTCTATAAACAAAGGCAAAGAAGATAGAAAACTACACGGCAAAATATTGTATGTACGGCAATGACTACAGATATTATTTTTCTTATTTTGTAAATAAATAAGAATTCAAGTTGGATTTAATTTATTTGTATTATTTGTCTTTTAATCGTGGATCTCACCTGGCAAATTAATTATCCCATAACGCAAGAGAATTTTCTATACACGTCTTAGAGACTTGTCTTTAACTATTTTGAAGAAAAGTATTTTTGTTCCTAAAATTATAACTAATTTCAATTTTTAATAATTAAAATTTCCCAAAATTAAAACTCTTCTCGTATTTTTAGAGGTGGTGAAATGAACCTGAACCCGAAAACCTATCAAATAAATCTGTGTTTGAACCCGAATCGAACCTGATTTGATCAAAAAGTCAGTGGCTCGAACCCGAAAAAACCTGAATCCGAATGGCCCGAACCAGAAATAGTCCGAATCTGAAATGACCTGAGCTTAAAAGAACCCGAACCTGAAATGACCCGAATCCGAAAAAACCTGAACCCGAACCCGAATTTAATACTAAAAATAAATATGAAGAAATTATAATTAAATAATTTTTTATAAATCAA
>JBBYHM010000006.1:7455974-7511153 GCA_038381775.1 Adansonia rubrostipa
TCATTCACAATAGCAAAAAGTGAAAGTAATAATTTTGTAAGATAATTTTATAGGTTATTAGTAAAATTTATATATTTAGTGAACAAGTTATTTTGTATATCACATATGAGTTTCATTTTTTTTTTTTTGGTTTCTTAATTGCTTCATAGCTTTTTTTTAAAAAAAAATACTTGCCTATAAATTAATATGCACTAATTAAAAGCTTAATGTCAAAATTTACAACTTTTAAATAATTAATTAATGAATAATATTGATCTGCACTATCGTTAAATTAAAACCAATCATAAAGGAAAAAGAATTTGAAAACTAAGACAGGAATTAAAATATACAATTTTGGTAATATATGTTTTAATACTTTATCGATCATCATGTAAAAGTCCATTTAATATTGCTTTTGTTTTCGTGCAATTGTTAACGAAATAATAATAAAATCAAAATATTTTACTTTTTTACAAACATAATAGTTACTTACTTATTTGGTATGTAATATTTAGGCACATTGTAGGATTTTAATTTTTTAAATAATATGCACACGTTTTTAAACATTTTATTATAATTTCTTACGTAATTGATTATGTTTAAACATTTTTTATTTCTATTTTAAGTTATTTGAATTAGTAGTTTGTTAACATCAAAATTTTTTAAAATTTGATATCTCATGCATGGCAAAGGTCAAAACTAGTTTTTTAGTAATAAAATAATAAAAAATTATTTGCATTTTTACTTTTAAATTTATTAAAGGAATTTTAAACAAATGGTAATACTTATTTTACGATAAAAATTAGGGATGATTCCTGAATAAAATTTCAAAATATGCAAAAAATAAATATAGACTTTTCATTTTTTATTACATGTAATTAAGATTGTGAATTTTTGTTCATTAATATTAAAAATAGGTAAATAAATTCCAAATTTTAAAACTATTAAAATTCTCTTTCCACATATTTTTAACTTATCTAAAAAATTTTCAATAAGCATTTTTACAAAGGATTATTATTTAAAACACTGCTAGTTAAGTGCAAAAACTACACAAGCAAGGTTAGTGAAATTACATATGTCACATTTATTATTTCTTGTTCTTTTATATATACCTTTAAGGACATGTGTCATCTAACTAATGTTGCTTATGAAGTTTTTACTTTCCATTAACTATGTTAGAAATAATTATCCTTCTATAAAGTTTACATCTAACCATAAAACTTCAATAAAATACAAATCTTTCATAATCTTGAAATTATAGTCATAAAAAAACACTGATAAAAATCATACATACTTACAGACTCATAACTCTAGGCATCTTGATCCCTATATGAACACACCATTGGTTGATTATTATGATCTCTTATTGAGGCTAAAAGTAGTCCAAGTGTTTTGCCTGTAATAGTAATCCACACAGGTGCCTATTGAAGCCTTTATGAGGTTCAATGGTTCTCCAAAGCTAACTAGAAGGCTTCTTAAGCCTTAACCAAGACATACAGCCAATAGGTTCAAATATGAAGTGATTCAAGAAAAATTCTCACGCCTATTGCACAAAAAGGAAGAAGAAAATAGTTCCGTAGGGAAGTAGCTATTTTTTACAGATATAGGCACACGAATCCAAAAATCCTAATTTTTGATTCAGGTTGAGTCTTTTAGGATAGAAAACTGATTTTCTACCTTCGTTATGATCAGAAACAATTTCATATCACTTAGAAACCATGTTTGCACTAAGACACCTTTAGAAAAGTAGTTAATTTGCCTAGATGCCAATAAACGAATCCAAAAATCCAAATTTTTTATTCCAATTGATTCTACTAGGATGGTTATTATCTAAAACACTTTGAGATCACCTAGAATGTGAATCGATGCAAAAAAGGCTTTAAGAAAGTTGACGCTCAGTGCAACTGCCTCTTAAGAAGATCTAGTGTTCTTTGCCTAGGGTTTTTTAATAGGCTCTTTTCTCCCAAATAGACTTAATATTGTATATATAGGCCTCATGGACTAGGTTAAGTTGTTTAATGGATAAACTAGACCCGTTAAATAAGCCTTATAGGTGGTGCCAACTTAGAATGTTTCTTGGAACCCAATTATAACTATTTTTAATTAGCTTGTCCAAGATTAGGCCTTAGGATTAACTTATCAATATTTTAGCTTAATAGCAAACCAAAGATAGCTATTCCATCACCTAGCTCATTAGCAAGCCCAAGTTGGAGTAGTTCACAACTAAATGCTCTTAACTTGATGATTAGGGCTTTTATCCTAACCTTTTAATTTACATGTCAGATAATTTAATTCATAATTAAATTTTCTAATGCAAGTAAAATACCTTTTACTTCATGTAAATAATATCAAATAATTAATTCAATAATCATCAAATAATTATTCAATTTTCCAAATACAATTATTTGGGTTTTTAATGATATCCCTAAAACCATGTTTAAAAATAGACATATATTGATAATACATTCTTATCTTTATTGCCATATTAATATATCTCTAATTAGATTTCATAAATCCAATTTTTATCTTACATTATTCTTAATTGATCTTATTCGATTAAGTCTTCCTTATTATACATTTTATTCAATTAAGTTACACTTAACTGAATCCTGATTTTAATTTAATAGATCACTTATTATGTGAGACCCATTAGCCCTTCCTTTATAATTGCAATAAATATAATTACTTAATTAAGTGTATTTATATTTATTAACCAATATAGGCCTCTAGCAAGGCATCATGGCTACTAGGTATGTAAGAAAATTCAATATGACCTCTTAAAAAACCTTTTAATAACTAGCATCTCAATGTGCTTCGGTCCTTTCATTAGATATCTTAGAAAGACCATGAGCATAATACAACATCTAATCATGTATCAATATATATTAGTTCCTGTAGCATTCAGTTAACCTCAAGAATTTAGAGAAATAATTTCTAAATTCATCATGCGTTGGCCAACGATTTTATCAAATTAACCAAAGCTAAGAACATAAGAGATATGTCTTCAATGTCATTTGAGTGGTGAATCCTCTCTCCATTACTCATCCATCTTCGTATAGTTCATGCCATACCCAAAACCACCTTACCATAAGCATTAATCTATTATGGACCCATCCATGATGGAACCAAAGCATGGCACTCCTCATAAAGATGACTTGGTATCACAAGTCAGAGGACTAATAAACATGACTAGCATATGAGAACAAATTCCATAGAGACTCGAGTGACTTATACCAAATGGAGATTTTATACAAGCCATGTTCAGTGAACTTGTTTCCATAAAACAAGCACCCATATCTATCCACGAGTATTCTATACTTCAAATTCTACAAGATCAAAGAGTTGCATGCATCAAATGCATGAAAGCTTAACATATGTTAGTTTCTATGCATTGTCAATGCCATGTCTTGACAACATAATGACAAGGAATGTTTTTAGAAACACGACTTTGATGTATAAAGATCTCATTATTGTAACTCATTACTAACTTTACAAGGCCATTTTTTCATAGGCTTCATCCAATTAATGTTTGCATGATTGTTAATCACACCACTAACATGAAGAAAAAGCTTAAATCACTAACTAAAGTGATTAGTTTGCATTATCAACTATTATATGCTTCATCCAATCCGATTAGCTCTAGGGCATATACTAACATCTCCCACTTGCACTAAGCCAACTGCTAATGCATCCAAGGATAAACTTTTTAATTAGCAATCGTGTCTCCACTTGGACAAAGCTTTAGTGCTATTATGAGAATATGCTTCGATCATATTCATGATAATATCAATATCAAAGTCACTAACTATTCAGATCACAACTAGACCCAGATCCCAATTATATGGCTCAACTATTACTTTAACAACTTTCAGGAGTACTTTATTAGCTTGTAAGCTAATGATCTAAGTGTAACTTTTTTGTGAGCCTAAATAAAAGAGTTTATTTATAACCTTTAGGGTATAAACATACAATCCTCTCTAGTTTGGAAAACTTCCAAATAAATGCATTTTTAACATCATGGCTATTTATCACTAAGTTAAATTATGATTTTAACTTTTAAGGTAATTGGATTTGAAAATTATATTTGAATCGTTTAGGTTATAAGTCATTTAGTATTTTCAATACTATTACAAGTGTACATTTGAGAATAATAGACCATAACATAAAACTATTTTTATATCGAATAATTTATTTAATGAGGAATGAATTGAAGTAGGATATCAAATGCCAGTGATCATTCTCAATTGGCAGGTTAACGCCAAGATAAACATTTAATGTTTATGAATAAACTATGATTATATTTTAGGAACATCAATCATGAAGGTAAGCTTTGATTAATATTGTTAGCTCAAAATAATGATTGAACCAAGAGGGGTGAATTGGTTGTTTAAAAAATAGATCTCAGATTGACCTTCTACAAAAGATTAAAGTAAATTGATATTAAAAAGAGAGTTAATAAGAGAAAAAAACAATCAATATATAAAGGTTTGGTCTTTAAACTTAGAGGTTACATCCCCTACTTTTGGCACTTCCTTGCCAAGGTGATTCCCATAATTCACTAATGAAATTGTTATCTTTGAGGCTAAGGTATAACCTTACAACTCTATCTTTTAAGGCTTAGATAGAACCTTTCAATTCTTTTAAAAATTCTACTCGAAATTCTTAAGTGTTTTCACTCTCTTTCACATACTTTTGTATATGAAAAAAAAGTTAGCAAACAATTAAAACCTCTAATAGGTAGGCGTTTGCTAGAATTTAAGTACAAAGTCGATGAGATACAAATAAACTTGAAAGAGTATAAATTAAATACAAGAAGAATGAAAATTTTGAAGATTTTGAGCTTTTGTTGTTCAATCTTGATTGATCGTAGTATCTCTTGCTTCTTCAATTGTTAGGAACCTCTATTTATAGCTTGAAATTGATTTATAGATGTTGTTCGTTAAATAAGGTTGGTGGGGAGAAATTGTAACGTTCATAAATGCTTGTTTTCGTTCAAACCCATGCTGTTGTATCGATACAGTATCAAATGTATCGATATGAGAACTAAAAATTTGACCATTATAGGCTGTTGTATCCATAATCAGGTTGAGTATCAATCCTCATCATGTCGTACTGATACAGAGCAATTTGTATCGATACATTCGAGTATTTCAGCTAAACCTTAGTTACTGCCAAGTGATGTATCGATACCTATAGGGTGAGTATCGATACTCATTATAATGTATCAATACATGGTGATGTGTATCGATACATTCAAGGGTTTTAAGCATAGTACTGATTCTTTGATGCATTGTGTCAGCACATCAATTGATAATCCTTTGTAAAATGATATTTCTTGGCATGAAGGTGACTTAAACTTATCTCAAAAATATTCTAAGTATTTATATGCGCTTGGAACATATATTTTTGAGAAAATGAGAGGTAAAAGTTACTTGGTATTTTTTTTCAAAAATTTATCAATTTATTTTAAGGAAAATACTAAGTTGGAAACAATTGAGTACAAGTTAATTTAGCTTAGGTTTATTACATCAAAATTGAGATAAATTCAAAGCTAACAAATATAAGAAAAGTTGCCACCATTTTCACTACTCCTTTCATTTGGGCCTTACAATATGTCATACATATTTAAGCACTAACTTTTAGGCATGAAAAAGTGACTTAATCTCAGTGTATTTCTAATATTGAAACTTCTATAAGTTTCCTAATTTTCATCATATCAAAAATCTTTATCATTTCCTTTGTTTTTCTTGAAAAGAAAGTATATAGACAATGCATTGATCATAATCCATCTAAAATGCCCAAGTTTTTGAAATACATCCTATTATATAAAGCCTGATTAGGCTATTTTCTAACATCTTGCTTTAAGACAATTCCTTAAGGATATTAAACCTCTAGTTATGATTATCTTTATAGAATGATTCTTTAACATTTTAGATGATTTCATGAGCTTAAATATCCACTAACCCCTTTCAAAGTTCAGGTGTCATAGTAGCCATCATCACAATATGGTTTAATCAAACTTATCAATATGAACTTGATAGACTAACCCTAACCTAGTGAGCTATTCTTGTATATACCATTAAATGTGGGCTAGTCAATGAAGCCTAGCCCATTAAGCTTATTAGCATCAAGTATGCTACTTTGCAATAGTCTATTTGTTATGTTGTGTTTATATCCGTTATAAAGCAAAAATTTTGTAGTTAATAATTTGCAATTTCAATCACTAAGTAGGGTCTCACAACTTTAATAATTGTCTTTATTATTATATTGAGATTGTAGCCCTCAACCATAATCCAAGAAGTTCAATGTTTGAATCTTCTTAATGAGCTAGGCACTTGGTTCACCTTTACACAACCTTAAGTGATTCAATAAATCATGTAAAAGCTAATTGGGTAGGTATCTTAGTTTACTAATTTCATTTCTATGCAACTCCTAAATCAGTTAGGTGGTAACTCTTTACCTAAATGCATCATATGAGCTACACCTAACATCATCTATAAAGTTATATTGTCAAGTTTGACACATTTAAACCATATAACTATAGTTGAGTAAGACCCATTATTCATAACTCAAGCCATTCAGAAAGAAAGGACATTGAGCGACTTAACAAGTCTCACGATCAGAACTCGGGTATCTTGTTATGAACAATGGCATCTAATCATGCTTTGGCATGGACTTAATATTTTACAAGAGATTTTTAATCATTTAACTTAGGTCTCATTGCTTTATTTGACGAGTATGCTTAGCATTTATTCAATCATATATCACAAATATATAAATTTAAAAATAAATCAAACGCATACAATCTACAAGGATGATTATGGACTTCATCTATCTAGTTTCCTTAACCCATAAGAAACTAGCTGGTCAAATTTCTAGGGACATCATACTTGGTCTTCGCAATTCCTAATGATCTTTTTGGTCCTTTCTTCTTGGCACTGGATTTACATAAAGAGAAGACAGGGTCCACAGTTTCTATTTATAAAATAAGTACCAAAAGAAAAATTCAACTATCTATAACCTAGTCATACTAATGTCTACTCCATTATCATCCGCATACTAACACAATCATATTATAAGCATGAAATTAAATAAGAATAGCCAATATCACTTGGTGATCTTGTGTGTCATTTGCATAAATCTCTTCAAATAATTTAAGATGATTTATCAAATATTCAGTAGTTTTGGTTCTTTAATTAAAACATTTTTAATTAAATTCCTAACTTCTAGGAAGTATGTCTTAAATTGATGATTACCTAACTTTTAGGTTGTTTGTCTTAAGTAAGACATTATCTAACTTTTAGATAACTTTGTCTTAATTTACACAAACTATTATGCATCTCATATTTCCCAAACTATTTAGGAAACTTGTTTTCAAAGACAAAATTTTAGGATATTAAATTGGACATTACCTATTTTTAGGTTGTTTGTCTTAATTAGGACATTATCTAACTTTTAGATAACTTTGTCTTAATTAAGACAAGGTATTTAACATGTAATATTTCCTAAGACATTTAGGAAATTTGTTTCTAATTTTTTG
The DNA here is from genome assembly GCA_038381775.1 of Adansonia rubrostipa. Taxonomy (NCBI): domain Eukaryota; kingdom Viridiplantae; phylum Streptophyta; class Magnoliopsida; order Malvales; family Malvaceae; genus Adansonia; species Adansonia rubrostipa. The sequence goes on from JBBYHM010000006.1 coordinate 7,463,494, forward strand.
AAGCCTTAGTAATTGATCTATATTTAATTTAATTAAAAAAAATTTTCTTATATGATTAACATTTATTTTACTCTGACTAGAACAAATCCTACTCCAAGTAGGATTAATCATTTGCATTAAATATATTTTTCAATTAAACAATTTAATTGAATTTTAATTCCATGCTTATTATATTATCCAATTCATATCTTAAGCAATTTAAGAAAATTAATACATTTGGATAATTAGGTGTTTAATGATTAGTAAGAGTTTTAATGGAACACAACCTCTGAATGAGTCCTAGTACAACTAGAAGTCTACTCCATGCAGGGTTATGTTAGCCATCCTAATTCCACTCGAACACTATTGTCTTCCATTAAACCTCTGGAAATATAAAAAATTTGCGGTAACATCCTACTACCATGGATGCTGCACCAAGGTACCAAGAGTGAAGGTGAAGTGCTGCACACATGTAGTATATCTAATACATTTGATATGGTCGAATTCAAAATGTTTTCAACTCCAAGTTTAACCTAATTTTTCCAGCAAGTATTATGAACCATTCATGACGTATTCAAGGTGGAAAAATATGGGGAAAAAATTGGTGCAAGGGCTACTAAAAATTTCAGCACCATCAAAACACTGAAACAAAGCCATCCTTGCAACAATCAACATTAAAATATTGATAGATGACTATAATATCATCAATTTAATTAGCAAAAACATATTTTAAACTAATTAATAGTGATAATAACATGCTAGAGACTTAACATTCTAGAAAATTAAAAATAAAATAGAAACTATTTCTTTAATTTTTAATTCAAGAAATGGATTAAAACAACCTGTAAAGCTTAAGACATATTAACACTTTAATCTAAATTAATTAAAATAATTTTAATTAATTATTTAAAAACCTTTAAACATGATTAGAGACAAAAATAACATGCTCTTCATATTTAAAAATAAAAACAAATTTTCAAGAATTTTACTAAAAGCAAAAATCACCAAATCGGCTCACAAATCAATAAGATTGATTATCACAAAAAACTAGCATAGTAGAACACATATAATCTACAAACCTTAGGCTCTGATACCAGTGAAAGGAAATCTCAGGCTTATGCATATTGACATAGGCATAAAAATTTAATCAGAATTAAATATATGCATCAGAAAATAAACGTAGAAACACCTGAATTTCATCATAATCTTGGAAAGAAATATATATATGTGATCAAACAATAATTTAAAACATAAATATTATAAAAATAATACCTACTTAGACACTTGTAACTCTAAGTGTGCCGATCCCTGTGCAATGCACTATGGGTTGATTATTATGATCTCTTGTTGAACCAAGAGCAGTCTAAGTGTCCTACTACTAACAGTGATCCATACAGATGCCTATTGGAGCCTTCGTGAGGTCCAATGGTTCTTCAGTGCTAGCCAGAAGGCTTCTCAAGCCTTAACCATAAGATATATACCCAGCAGGCTCAAATTTAAAGTGATCCAGGAATAATTCCCACATCCATTACACCAAGAAGAAGAAAAAAAAATAGCTCCGTGGGAAAGTAACTATTTTTTTGTAAATGCAGGCAAACGAATCCAAAAATCTCAATTTTTTATTTCAGTTGATTTTTTTAGGATAGAAAATTCATTTTCTACCTTGGTTATGATCAGAAGCAATTTTAGATAACTTAGAGACCATGTCTGCATTAAGACACCCTTAGGGAAATAGTTGTTTTGTGCAAATATCAATAAACGAATCCAAAAATCTTAATTTTTAATTCTTGTTAATTCCACTAGGATAGAAAATAAATTTTCTACCTTCGTTATGATCAAAAATACTTTGAGATCACTTGGAATGTGAATTGGCACAATGGGAATTTAGGGAAGCTAGGGCATGGTGCAACAACCTTTTAGGAAGATCTAATGTTCTTTGCCTAAGGTATTATGATAGCCACCTTTCTCCCAAAAAAACTTAATGTTGCATAATGAATAAACCAGACCTATTAAACAAGCTCTATAAGTGGCCCAACTTGGAATGTTTCTTGGAGCCCAATTAAAGCTATTTTAATTAGCTTGTCCAAGATTCGGCGTTAATATTAACTTGTTAAGATTTTAGCCCAATAGCACACCGAATATAGCTGTCCCATGTGCCTAGCCCAATAGCAAGCCCAACTTAGAATGGTTCACAATTAAACTATCTTGACTTGATAATTAGGGCTTTTAGCCGAACCCCTTAATTTACACATTGGATAATTTAATTCATAATTAAATTTTTTAACCTAAGTAAAACAATTTTTACTTCATATAAATAATATTAAATAATTAATAAATAATTATCAAATAATTATTTAATTTTTTAAATATAATTATTTGGTTTTATTTAATAATATCTCTAAAACCATGTCCACAAATAGACATTATCTTGATTGGATGTTCTTATCTTTATTGCCATATTAAGACATCTCCAATTAGATTTCATAAATCTGATTTATGTCTTAAATTATTCTTAATTGAACTTACCCAATTAAGTCCTCCTCATTATACCTTTTACTTAATTAAGTCACACTTAATTAAATCCCAATTTTAATCTAAAAGATCATTTTATTGTGTGTGACCCATTAGGCTTCCATTATAATGGAAATAAATACAATTAGCCAATTAAGTGTATTTGTATCTATAGACCAAGATTGGCCTCTAGCAAGGCATCATGGCAACCCCATATGCAAGAAGAGTCAATATGGCATCTTAGAAAACCTTTAAGTAACTAGCCTCTCCGTATACTTTGGTTATTTCACTGGATATCCCAAAAGGACCATAAGCATGGTGCAGTGTCTACTCATATATTAATTCCTGCAATTTTTGGTTAAACTCATGAATTTAGAAGACTCATAAATTTAGAGAAACAAGTTATCCTAAATTCTTTATGCGTTGGTTTATCAAGTTAATCAAAGCCGAAAACATATGAGATATGTCTCTCATGTCACTTGGAGTTGTGAATCCTCTGTAGATCACTTAGCCACCTTCACATGGTTCATGTCATACCTAAAAGCACCCTACCATAGGCATCCATCTATTGTTAGACATTCATGCTTGAATGAAAGTATGACACTCCCCATACAAGATGACCTAGTATCATAAGTCTGAGGACTAATATACATGACTGGCACATGAAAACATATACTATAGACACTTGAGCAAATAGAGTTCTCATACGGGCCATGTTCAATGAACTGGTTTTCACAAAATGAGCACCGATATCTATCCCCTAGTATTTCTATACTTCAACTTCTATGAGATCAAAGATTTGCATGCATTAATGCATAAAGGCTTAGCATATGCTAGTCTTTGTGCACTTTTAATGCCCTATCTTGACAATACGATGACTAAGAATGTGTTTAGAAACATGGCTTTGATGCATAACGATTTCATCATCGTAACCCATTACTAATTGCAAGGCTATTGTGTTTCATGGGCTTCATTCAATTATTAGTATTTGCATGATTGTCAATCATGCCACTAACATGAAGGAAAACCTTAAATCACTAAATAAAGTGACTAGTTTGCATTATTAACTATTATATGCCTAATAATTGATTGGCTCTAGGGCATACACTAATAGATATATCATCTCAAATGCTAATCTCACATGGACTACTTGAACATTGTATGTATTACTTAATCTAAGTTCAAAAATCATTCTACATTAGATATTTTCTATCAATATATTGTGTTTTCCGTGCATATTCTGGTGTAATTCTTATTCTTATGCTAATTTTGAAGATCTTATATTTATAATTTATCGGAACCTAAGTAAATATATCTTGTAGATAAGAAACGATAAGAAAACGAAAAAATGAATTTGGTTTTGGTGATGAGGATGATCATATGTCTTGTAGTACAAATGTTACTACCATCAATGAAGATGGAAAAAAACAAAGTTTGGTTTTATTCATTGGTTTACCTTTTAGCTTTTTAATTCAAAGAAATGTAATTTCATATGATCATTATTGTTATTAGAAGCCAAATCACCTACTTATTGATGACACCATTAAAAGTGCTTACTAGAATAGTATGACTTCTTTTGGAATTCCATTTTGTTAAAATACATTCAACTAACGTATGTTTGATTTAATAAATTGCTTTAGTAGATCGAGCTTTTTCCAACTTCATTGTGATGATTACCAAACATATGCACTGAATCATCTTTCATTTAACAATCATAAGGAGCTTTTGAATTTAAAATAAATTAGTATAACCTTAATAGCTTTGATCTGTTTAACGATAGATATATATTTAATTTAGCATTTTTCATATTACAAGCAATTATACTATTACTTGAAGCAAAGCTTAGGATACATACTAGTTAATTATTAAAACTATACCTTTAAATTATTTTATACCATGCACTTGATTTATGTATGATCTTTTGTTTTGCTTAACCTTTCAAGAAAATATTACAAGTCATTAGCAGATAAGGTAAAAGTAAATATGTCTCATCGGTAAATTATCGAATTTGAATTAGGCTTAAATATGGTGTCAACTGTTAAAAAACTTAGGCTCATGCACATCGAAATAGGCAAAAATATTTAATAGAAAACATGCGCGGAAAAAATTAAATAAAGAAATTCTTGAATTTAATAAGATCTTTAGGCTGAGATCTATATGTGGTTGTATTAGCTACTTAAAACACAAATTTGATCCAAGATTTTACCTACCTAAAGAGTTATAACTTCGATCATTTCATTCCCTGCACGAACATTGTCACAGCATGGTTACTTTGATTTTTCTTTGAAACCACAAGGAACACAAGTGCTCTCTCTAACGAGAATTCACACAAACAATCGCTGGAGCCTTCTAAAGACATGGTGATTTTTCCATGCTGCTGTGATCCCAAGCTCTCTAAAAAAGAAGGTAGATTGTATTAACCCTATATTGATAAGAAATGAAGGTCTTTGGACATATAAATAGGTGTATTGCATATCCTATCAAGCATGTTTTTTAGGAAGAAAGCAATGGCCCTATGACAAATGATATTAAGTCAACCCTTGACTGTCCAATATCAAGCCAAGTCTCCGACAGGTGAAATAGCAGGGTAGACCAACCGTGACTCTATGCCAAATATCGTTAGGGTAGAATAGGTAAAAATGGTGAAGAAACCCATGCCAAACGCATCAGGAGATCGAATGGGAAAAATGCCATGCCAAGCACTTTAAAGAAATAGGCAGGGTATATCAATCACACATTAGATAAGAAAAGGAAGGTTGAGGCATATAAGTGGGTGTGCTACACATCTTGTCAGCTAACTCTTTTGAAAAAAAGGTAACAGCCCCGTGACATTAGCAGGCAAATCTTGATCTTAATCAAAAGGTTAGTTTTCCTTGGTTTTTCTCTTTTGGAAGAAATCATCAAGAACTATTCTTATGTGTGCCAATATGCAAAAACTGAGGACAATCATGGAGGAGTTGCAGTGTTTGGCTAAATTTTTCACTCAAGCAAAAAAATTTTTCTTTAGAAAACTTAAGAATTATTTTTTCTCTTTTTTTTGCTTTGGAAAATCAAATTTTTCACTCATAAAAAATCGTAGCCGGATCCATCCAAGAAAAAACAAATTTTTATCATTTTTATCTAAATCTATCCAAAAATTGGTTAAACAATTGATAAATTCTTAAATGAATAAATCACTTTAGTTGAATTATGTGATTAGGATAAGATAGAGTTTATTCATGTATTAAACTCCTTTATGTGATTGGCTAACTTTCATGGATAGGGCATAGTAATTTTAATCAACTTAGAATTACTTAGATAGGAATAAGCAGTTTTAATCAAATTAAAAACTCCCTCAAGCTATGTAATTCAATCACAACCTTATCTCATAGCATTATGAATGAACTTATCTATGCATTATGTCTAGATACGCTGCTAGTCCAAAAAGTTTGATTCACAATTAACCTCCTAAAATCGAAATTAAACTCAACCAACTCGGTTTAACTATGTTTGATTCATAATTAAACTCCTTGCTCAAGTGAAACTCTTTCAACAAGCAAGTATTAAAGTCCTATTGAAATACTAATTCTTAATGTAAAGATCAGACTTAGACATGATCAAGGCAATATTTAGTTTAAAGAAACATGAAAAGATAAAATTTGATTCGTAATCGAATTCTTTATGGATAAGAAACCTTTTTCTTGATTTGGACATCTTCAAATTAGACAAGGACGACTTATATTAAGACATATCTACTTTAGACAGTCTTATTAAGTCATGCTTATCCATATTGTCTTAACACATGTCTACTTTAGACATTGTCATATTAGGACAACCTTATCCGCTTTCTCTTATTAAGACAAGTTTATTTGCATTGTCTTTTTAAGACATACTTATTTGGATTTCCCAAATCCAACTTGTCTTAAACTTTCTTTAACTAAATTTTTCAATTATGTCTTCCAAATTTAACCTTTTATTGAATTAAGTCCAACTGGATTGAATCCTAAGTTCAATCTAGCAAATTGTCTTATTATGTGTAACCCATTAGGTTCCCAACATGTTGGGAATGAATTTAATTAATCTTATCAATTACATCCATAGATCAAGGGTAGGATCTAGCAATCCATCATGATCATCTAAATGTTAAAAAGTCAAAAATGACCTCAAAGAAACCTTTCACCAAATATCTTGGAAAGATATGAGCACGATGTAGTGTCTACTCTTGTATCAATCCATGTTAGTTCTTGCAGCATATGGTTAACCTCATGAATTTAAAGAAACAATTTCACCTAAATTCATCATGCATTGGCTAACGTCTTCATCCAGTTACCAAAAGCCAAGAACATATGATATATGTCTCTGATGACACTTGGAATGGTGAATCCTCTTTGGATTACTCATTTACCTTCGTATGCTTCACGTCATACCTAAAACCACCCTACTTTTGGCATCCATCAAAGTGGACCCTTTCATGATAGAATCAAATTATGACACTCCCCATCCAATATAACCTGGCATCACAAGTGTGAAGATTAGTTAAACAGTTGGCATATAAGAACATTTCCATAGACATTTGAGTGACAATACCAAATAGAGTTCTCATAGGAGCCATGTTCAATGAACTTGTTTCCATAAAGCAAGCACCCACATGCCATCTCATGTATCCCATATGCTTCAACCCATAAAATCAGTTGCTTACTTCATCAGTAAGAGGGCATAAAATGTGCTAGTCTTTAAGTATTATGAATGCCTCCCCATCTTAGCAATGCAATGACCAGAAAAAATTTTAGTAGCAAGGCTTCGATGTAAAAGGATCCCATAATTATAACTTATTACAAATTGTTGCAAGGTAAAATGTGTTTCATGGGCTTCCTCCAATTAGTAATTCATGATTGTCAATCACATGACTAATATAAAGAAAAACCTTGTATCACTTGATTAAGTGATAGGTGACAATAATCCATCCAAGCCGATTTGCTATAGGATATATACTAAGACCAACACAATATATATTTGCTTGGACTTGATTCAACCAAAAATATGGTTATGGGTAGCCTAAATCTGTTCATATTATTTTTTTCCTAAAAACTTAAAATGTATATGTTTTCTATTTATTTTTGTTAAGTTCTAAAATATTGATAACATACTTTTTAATGTTTATACTATAATATTAAATATTTTTATTATTTATATGATATAAATTATATAACATATAGAAATATGAGAATAATATATATTATATAACAAAAGATGGATTGGGTCGAGGGCTTGAGCTTTAAATATTAGAGTTAAAGCTTGAATCGTTTTCTAAATGGGTCTAATTTTTGGATCAAAAATATTTTCAAGTCTAAAATTTTGTCAAAGCACTTTTAAATATTGGGCAAGATTGTCGACTTGAATGGATAGCCCAACTGTTAGATAAGTCTAGGTAAAAGCACCACCTTAAAAAAGAGTCAAATTTTTCTAAAATGAAAAATACATGCTATCAAGACACGAAAATCCATGTATGCTTGTCATAACTCATTTTTTTGTGTCAATCGTATAAATATAAATACTACATATATAAAATATGTTAAAATCCTAAATATAAATATAACACGTGTATCAAAAATATTGCTAATCATGTTTAAACATGTTAAAATTCTAATACGAATACAATAGTATATTAAACATATTCTACTAATCATGTTTAAAATGATCCATATTGTTTTCTATTACACTTTTCATGTTTGTCAAACAGGGCGAATTCATGTAATATTTTTGTATCTTATTCAAAATTATCAAGTTTATTGCTACCAACTAAAAACTTGAATGATTGAAAGTGCCTCTTAATAGCTATATTTATATAGAATGTATGACACTTAAATCAAATAAAATCAAACCAAACCAAACTTTTTTGAAAATTTTTTCCTTGCATTATTTTAAAACGTAGAATTTAATATTAAAATGCGAAGTTTGAAAACCAATATAAAACTTGGTTAAAGAAAAGAAAGAACACTAAAGGCTAAAGAAGCAACACCAAAGTCAATACGAAAACATAATTAAATATTAACTCAATTGGCATAATACTAATGATAGATTTTTAAAAGTTACAGGTTTAGAAAGTTTGAGGTGCATAATATCCTCCTCATGTGAGTTAATTGAATAAAAGTTAAATGATTATAAGTAAATTAAAAATATAAAAAAAACAAAAAAAAAATAGGTAGGGTATTACTATTTTTAATTTTGCTATTTAATACAAAGACAATGTTGACGATCGATTGCATCAATTGTATTAAGTACATTTAAACTAAAATAAATATAATAAAATAATATTTTTATTTAAATTTAATTATAAATATAAATACAATGAACTTTTAAATCCAATCCAAACTAGGCCCAAGTAAGGAAAAAAAATTTTCCAAGTTATGACCCAACCCATTAACACCTTTAATTTTAGTCAACACAAAAATTATTAAATATATTTTTCATACCACATCAACCTTAAACTTAACAAATCAGATTACCTGCTCCAACTCAAAAAGTTTATTCCATCTTTGGAAGGATTTGTACAAAAATTATTAGGCTCTAAAAATAAGTTAAAACAAAGAAATAAATCCCGTTTAAAAAACAAACCAACCCTAGACTCCAAAATTCAAGATTGAACCTCACCTTATTCGACATGAAAATTGTTAATGATATGTCAACCAACATAGAAAGAAAACATTAACATATAAAATTTATCCTAATTCTCTCCTAACTGGTTTACTAGCATAAACACTGCATTGTAGTTGAAAACAAAAAAAAAAAAAAAAAGCAGCTGAGAAATGATTGGCTTTTGTTGAACTTTGGTGTTATTTGGACTTATAATAGAAAGGATAAACATGAATCAGATCGAGTCAGTGGTAGATAAAGTCTTAGAAACAAGAGTTTCTGACAGATTTAAAGGGAAAAATGACCCATATCGAAAACAGATGAGTCCGAAATTTTTCTTTAAGGTGAAAAGTGAAAATTCATGAGTTCAACTTCTTAAATGTGTGTGCGTATGTATACATACATATATATATATATATATATATATATATATATATTACGATTGAAGGCACTAAATTCTATTCTACTTGCAGTTCCGAGAGCCATCTTTGATCCATTTTGTATATCTCTTTCTTTGCTCTAGCACAATGCTATCAATTTTGTAATAGCAACAGACTATTATGGGAAAACAACAGGTGGATTATTACCCTTCGGTATCACTATTAGGTATTGGCATTCAATTGTAATGGTGAGCTTTGAATGTCAATTTTGGGTTGCGGATGTCGTCCTGACTCTGAATCAGCCGGATCTCCAAGCTGCTGGATCGAGAATCGAATCCAGCACTTGCATAGTCATTCACCGTCCTCTGCAAAAGTGCCTGCATAGATGTCGAACCATGAATCACACATGGTTTTGAATAAGGAAGTATTCACATAGAATAAAACTACAATAAATTATTAACGAGACATATCAGACACACACATTGAAGATTGAATACATCTTAAGATAAAATGATTAAACACCTGCAAACTTGATACTGCAAGCTCGGCTGCCTTGTCAAGGTTGTCGGGATATTTCTGAGCAGAACAAAGAGCATATGTAAGAAACTAAACCTTCACATGTTAGGTTACCCTGATACTTCGTTTATTTATGTTATAATCGTATTTAAAGTATTTTATATTTGTATAAATCTTGATACTTTAATAATCCATATTATATAGATTTTGAGAAATGTATTTGTGCCATGCCCTGTTTTAATTACTTTATTCGTGTCAAATTTGTACAAATCGAGTCTAATATTGTCAAGTCCAGTTAAGGCAAAAGCAAAAGCAACAGACTTACGTTACTCCATCCAAGCAGAAGTGCAGTCATTAGATCTCCTGTTCCCTACAGACGTATCAATGCTCATCATTATAATCATTTGCATTACTGCACTGAGTATATGAAGAATGAAGTACAACCAAAAAAAAGAAAACACAACAACAATGCCAAGCTATAGTTGCAAATAAAGCACATAGCCAACCACGTGTGAGCAAAATTTATGAGAATTATCTGCGGGAAAGGGAAAATAAAACTGAAAAACAATTTTTTTTTGTTTATGTAATTCTTTAAAGTGCATGCATTAAACCTTCTTGCAGGATCAATTTTGCAACAAATTAAGGCTCAGCGAAGCCTTTGTTTGTTATGTTCAAGTATTCAACAATCAAAATTCAGAAGGTTCCAAAGATTTTCAAAATGGAGTGTGGACTTTCAGCAGTCTAAGAACATGGAGTTTAGTGACCGAATTATCACAGTTTTCAAAATGCCAACAATAATGTAATATATCAAGGAAATATAATACAAGCAGCGATCTAAAATGGTGTTGATAGGTTCAGAGATCTAATTATATGATCCAACAATGCATGGCTTTTCCTAGGCAATAGCTTCCATATATAGAAAGCTGAGTTCATATCGGCAGTCACATATAAACTAATATATTGCAAAAAAAAAAAAACCTTATATAATAATGATCTTATCCTAAAATAAATCCATCCCATTTAGCATGCTACTGGATGAAAAATGTTAAAGGTAACATTAGAGTTGCATGCTTGGCCAACAGGAATCAAGTATGAGATGGTAACAGTCCGCTTTTTCACTTCAATAACATTGTATAGTTTTAATACTTGATTTAGGCAGTATTCACTTGTATTATAAATTATTAATAGATTCATGGCAGCTCATAGGATGGAAACACACTCATCAAAATTTGCAAGGCAGTCAATTTTCTTTGATCCATTAAAGGTCAATACAACCAATATGCATGCTTGATCAAACACTTGCCCCTACTCATAGAGCAATCTTTCCATAGTCAAAAGGCCAATGCTAATAATATACAGACTTGGCATTAAATAAGCCTTTCTATACTCATTTATTTGATAGAGCGTAAATAGCTTTGATTAGACAAAATTATCCTCTTTGGAATTCACAGACCAAATGCATGTGTCCTTCAATAACAAAGCAGACATGTTGACTCAACAGAAAATCCCCTTAGTTTGTAGCAAATAGGTCATTATTAAGTAGTTTGATTGAGTTGTGTCAATCAAACAAAATGCTACTTCAATTAATAATGTTGAACACCAGTCTCTATAATCATAAACCCAAAGTCCCTTCATTTTAACCCCAAAACCAAACCGAACCCTCAGTAGACAGACTTCCTAGAATCTGTTGAAAGTCATCATCATTCAATTTCCTCACAGCTGCATAAAAGTGAAACTGTTGTGCTTTATCCACACACTAATAGCTAGACTTGGACCTCAAACAGCCTAAAGATTTTGATTTCGGGACTTACAGCTTTCCAATTCCAACCTTAGGAAGGTGGTGGATTAATAGGATGCGTAAGGACTATCCTTGTGTAGGCCAAAGCCCATTGGGCGTCCATAAGTACCAAAAAAGAAAGCTGGTACCTCCTCCCTCGAAACATTCAAAAAATCAAACAAACTTTTAAAAAACACGTTTTACAGTTCGTTTAATTGAATGATTTTACTTCACGTTATCGAGTGTAGATTTTGTTGCCTTTTTTAATTTTTAACAAAATAGGGCATAAAAGCAAAAGTAACAGAAGTTCTTTATTTATTTATTCATAATTGGATAAAATAGTTTGAGAACAATAAAGAAATATTAGCAGAAAAGGAAAGCTAGCTTGGTTGCTACCTGCTAACTTGCTAAAGCATTGGTTCTAAGGCCAAGCTAAAAGTCCAAATCTCTAGACCTTCTAAGCACATTAAATTAATAACAATCCCCAGGTGTCAAAACAAACAATAACCATAGAAGGAATGGCGTGCAAAAAAGGAGATGGAATAGCCTTAAGACCAAATTATCATAGAATGGAAAGGTTAATATCAAGAAATATTTTTCAGCAGCACACAATTATAGCACAACATAACCATTTTCAATTTGCAACAAAAGGGATTCATGAGGAAATTTTACATACAGTAAAATATGCAGGAATTCTTGGTATCACAATCTTGAATTGCTCAGGAGCATGTTCCTACCAAATCCAACACCACAAGAAATAGACAGGCTTGTCAGAATTGTTGAACAATTATGAATGCGATGAAACTATTAAACAAAGGGGTGTATTAGTTTGACCATGAGAAATAAAGCAACAATATGCACATTTTGCTGAAAATCATATCAGGGCATCAGATTGGAGTCAAAAATTACCACAAAGCTAAAAAATTTTAACATGAAAGTGTCAAAGACTCAGAAGCAAAAAACAGGAAGTAAACTAGTGAAATTACTTCCATTCAGTGCAACAGTTTATTATTCCCTACTACTCCCGCAACAAGAGTAGTGAATATGAATTTTTATATAAGCATCTCTTTGGAGGCAAGTACAATCAACGATAGATTTCACCAAGTCATTCTCATCCACCTAATTTCATGCATAACATTTCAGGAACATTGATTGAATGAAAACTCCCTCTATTTCAAAAATCTACTTCATGCATGAGATCCCTTGCTCTCCAATTTTACCCTTTTAAGGGTGGCCCACCTAAAGCAATGCAGTTTATTTGAAAAAAAATGATTTAATGTCTGTTGATTTGTATATTTTATCTACTTTTGCGAAAGTGGACATTTCTGCAACACACAGATGTAATGAAACAGACATTCAGTTTGAAGTGGAGGGAAGTATTAATTTTTTTCTTCTTCATATGAAGTATGCATTTGAAATTTTGAATACCATCTTAAGGTAACTAAGGATTTTCTATTGATATCCCTAATCTTTTAACATAACGAATCCACAATGATCACCTCGATGATAGCAGAGACAGCATTAAAAGCCAGCCTTTTATGTGTGCAGGCTATTAACCCAGAAATTCACTAAATGCTTCCTTATTTTTGAATAAAATATCAGAAAAATATATCCTTCTATTTTTACATTTCTACTCCTAGGTCAATAAAAGGCAGAATATTGAGTCCCTCCTTTCAATTTTTGAGTCAATAGAAAGACACACTTGAACATAAGATACAGTCCTTTAGCCACAATTTATCTATATCAAAAGATATGACAAACAAGAAGAATAAATGCCATGTAGATAATGTCTTGGGACCTTCTCAGCGCTGAAAAAGCTCTTTCTTGCTGCATTATGCAGAAATGCCAGTATGAAGCAATTACTAATAAAAGCAGCATGTACGAACATACAAGCACATCATTGTACCAGTGTTGTAAAGGTGCAAAGGCACAGTGACAGATAGAGTTAAGGCCTCAACCCTCCAGGCGAGGGCCTTTGATGAAGCAAGGGTTTTTTTTAACCTAAGTACGCTTTTTGCAGGGTTCAAGGAGCAAAAAAGGTGAAGCCAAGATTCTCTTTTATTTTCAAAATTTCTACTCTTTTCTTCTTTCTTCTTCTCTTACTTTTGACTCTACAGCCTAAGCTCTGTTTCATATGCGTGCGGTGTGCGCATGCGTGCGCGTGTGCGCATGTGAGCCTTGCCTTGCTTGAGGAAGCAATTTTTTTAGGCCTTATGCCTCAGGCAAGATAGGGGTCCTAGTGCCTAGAAAGTGAGCGCCCTTGACAAATTGCACTGCACCAGATTTTAATAATAGAAAACATTTTAAATAAAACTGCAGCCAAAATATAAAGTCAAAAGCACCAAGTCACATTCAGCAGACCAACCTTATCTTTCTTATGACTGCCAATGAGTAGAAGATTTCCTTCAATATTGATGCTAGTAATCACAACCTGAGATGATCAAAACTCACAGAATATGGTGTAAAGCATATATGAGATGCAGTTCACATTCGTAAGCTGTTAAAGCTAACTAAACAGGAGCTAAAGTGCAGGATGACTTGTATGGTAAGATAATGCCAGATTTTCTCCTAACCTCAGAACTAAAATGGATTGAAAAAGGCCATAAAAAAGTACATTCACTTATGAAGTAATTTTCCACCAACATAACATAATCCCATAACCCATTTTATCTTAATTATATACAATTTGCAAAAGTCATACAAAAGTAATGGATTAATACCATGTTTCCCTTTGAGTTCAGACTTAAGGATATAATCCTTGAAGGATAGTTACATCTTATCTCAACCTAACTTCTTCTTAGTCCCTAATCTGTCTGTAACCGTATTGTGGTTGCCAGTATTATTTCAGAGTTAATGCTCCAAACCTCTGTTAAGGTAAAGGCACCAAAACCACCCGGTTCCTTTTTCATAAATTTAAAATGACAGAAAATAAAACAATTAGTCAGCTTTCCACTAGGTGCAGATTGAGAAGGCAAAAGAAATTAAGACAGAGATAATGAGCTTTCATTTTCAAAGTTCTAAACCTTGAACAAGTACAAGATGCAGAAAAAAAAATAACCTTTGAAGGCCCAGCAGCATGAAGAATGTTACAAGCTTCCCGACCATCTGTTTCAGAACCAATCCTGCAGCAAACATATATTCTAAGGAACTGCAACAAGAAGGCAGAAGAAGCAGCAAAGGAAAGCCTACTGCAATAAAATATGGTGAGATATAGGCCTCAAATTGTATATCCATTCCAATACAAATTGCCATCAAAGCAGAATGGAGACTCTAGACAGTGATTATAGGGTTCACATCCTAGTGCAACATACTGAAATACTTGATCAAGAGAGGGAGGTAATCAACAGAATATGTTTGCGGCAACAATACGATGAGAAGACAGGAAAAGAAATACAAGTTGAAAAGAAAATAAACCAACGAACCTTTTATTAGAACCACAAACAGTCAAGTTGGGTGGCCTCAGAAATGCTAGAAGAAACAAGCTCCTTTTTTGCCAAGAGCCAAAATGTCAACCTCTAGCAGGCCAGTTTGTGTGTTCAAGTATATTCACCCAAAAATAGTTAAATAACATTCAACTTCAGGGAATAGCAGTACATTGGGAGAGTAAACAAAACACCTGTGTTCACAATTTACTAGGGTTTGGCTCGGAAAAAACTCAAATTCAACTTGATCATTGTCAAGCCAAGCTTGAGTAGCTCGAGTTGTTGAGCAAGCCAAGTTCGAGTATCTTAACACGGCTTGAGCAGCTTGCGAGCCTAATTGAGTTTTTTTTATTTTTAATACGTGCTTTTATTCCTTTTAATTAATATTGAAGAAAAAAAAGCTCCATTTGAACTCAAACTCAAGCACAAATAATTGGGTTTGAAGTCAAACATAAGAATCAAGTTAGTTTTTTACCAGATAAACAAGCCTAATCAAGCAAACTCGAGCAATTTGATTTTTATCTCAAATCAAACTCAATCTTTAAAATTGAAACTTGATGAAGCTCAAAGCTCGAGCTTCTTAACTATGTGAGCTCAGCTTGGCTTGATAACACTCTAAGACTAGGAATCTTTTTTTTTTTTTTTCTTTTCCATCTGCCCCAGTAACAACCTATTCCTTTGTGTTATTATGAATTTACTTGTCCTGATTCTGCTTTGAAAAGGGTGGTTTTGCCCAGCGGAGAATTAGCAAACCGGCAAAAAGATGAATATGAAAATAATGGTACAATTTACGGCTGAACTGTTACTAGCAAGCATCCATGAAATAGCATAACTGCTTGCTTTAAATTTCCTTCATTTCTATTAATTATCGAAGCCTGAAAATTGAAGAGCAACTTCTTTTTCTGAAAAGGAAGAGTAACTTTTCCAAAAGCTTGACTACAAATCCCATAGTCTACAAAAATTAAATTTCCCTTCGAAGATTTAGTTAGTGAGGCTATCAGAAACTGTAGAAAATAATCTCGCATTCTAAGCATAGTTACCACTCCACAGCACCGTGCAAAGAGAAAAAAAAAAAAAAAAAAAAAAGCAATTCTCCTTAATATCATAATTGATGCTTTGCTTTTAGCATAAACCACAGAACAATAAATAAATAAAAAAAAAAAGAAACCCTTTTTTTATAAATATATATCCACTCAGAAAAATTTTGGAAACCCTATTGTAAATCAATTATTTATAAGACATCGACATCTTTGCAAGTATCAGAACTACCTCAATTTGGTCAACAGCTCAGCCTCAAACTGGTTAGGAGTCAACATTGAAGCCACTGGGACAACCTAGCATAAGGAGTGTTCTAATAAGTATAACAATTTACCAACTATAATTTAAACAGCTAATTTTGCATCATGATAATTAGAGTAGATTTCTTCCAAACTTAACGAACAAATGATTGCTGTTTGAGCTCCCAATTTAAAAGTTTGACTCAACTCAAACATCAAAAGAGCATTTCCCAATGGGTTTACTGTAAATGAAGCATGAAACAACCATATCCCAAGAAATTGAAACTGCACACAAAGACTATAAATATGGAACCCCTGGAAGCTTTCAGTTAACAATTGATTGCTCACCTTTTCACGATATACTGATACCAGATCTTCGGGGACATAGAGCTTTCCTTCATCACCCATCACCGGATCACAAACTGGAACAGAAATGTCAGGCCTTAGCAAAAAGGCCTCTCTTCTTTATTTTTCTTTTCTTTTTGGAAAAAGGGCGAAGGCAGTGTGTGTGTGTGTGCGCGCGCGCGCGTGCGTGTGTGTGTGGATATACAGTGTAAACAGCAGTTATACATAAAATCAAAATAACTTCCAACCTTCATTCTTACAACAGAAGTAGACACTAACAAAGATAAAAAGCATATCAAGCATGACAGAAAACCAGAAAATGTTCTAACCGGAAAAACATTATTTTTTTTCTATTCAGTCTCACATTAACAGGGAAAAAAAAAGGATGAAGAAATTTTGCAATTACAGTGCAGCATTACAATTTCTACACCCATCAGCCTAAACTTTCATTTATTATCCCCAGTATTAGCTATTTCCTAAACCTACTTTTTTTTTAAATCAAATTGGTAATTTCACATTATGCAAGCAAACGATGAAGAAGGCAATTTCTATCAGTTATATGATTAAAAGAGGATTTGAACAAATCATATTGTGTATTAACAGGTCAGATAAATTTCAAAAAGGACCAAGCACAAGCAAGCAATGCTTCTGGAGATCAGAATAGTCTACTTGCCATAAGTAAGATTTGGATTTATAGAGCGAAGCTTATCTACAACCTCCAATATTGTGTTCAAAAAAGAAACAGAACCAATATAACCTGCAAATTCACCAGAAGAAAAGTTGAATGAATAAATATCGGAACAGATAACCATGGACCATGGTAATGATAGCTCACCCATTTCTTTCTACCCTAACAGTTAAACATCGGCATAAATACTTCAATTCAAACGAGAAAGAGAAATTTCAGCAACAAAAATTAAATCCACTGATGATTGCAGAATCAGAGAAATAAAAAGTGAATGGAAACAAATAATGTTCCACAGCTATTTCTAACAACATACATAAAGACAATTTACATGTCTGAGTGATGATGTCAAATATACCAAATACAACTGCCTAGCATATTCTAGCCTAATATCTTAAAGCATTGATAAATAACCCACACATTCAAATGAATTAACAAATTCAAGCAAATTATATTAAATTAATGTTGCCTTTTAGTTATTTTTTCATTTTTAATCAATTATGATTTTTTCCTTTTACCATTCCTTTGACTTGATAGCAGCTTTTGAGGAAGCAAAAAAAACAAGTACTGTAATCAACAACCAAAAAGAGCCTAATAAGAGATTTATTTCATTGCTAAGAAACTATTACTTTAAAAGGTACTTCTATCTTCTTCGTCTGCCCTCTCTCCCACACCCCCTCCCCAAAATGACATGATTTTATGCCACTCAGACATTCATTGTTAATAAATTATAACAAAGCTAACACCTTTCTTCTCTGTCCCCTCCCTGCCCCTTTATCAAGTTAGATAAGTCGCCAAATGGCAAAAGCTACGTATACAAATAAGAGTTAATAAAATAACCAAAATCCAGTATAAAAGCATCCAATGTTAATACTTTTTGCGACTCAAGTTGTTAAATATCCCACAGAGGATGCGTTAGTTTGTTTCCTTTCTCTATAGTGGGCAGAAACTTCCAGAGAAACACCCCAAATAATAGCAGAGAATGTCTCCACTTATCAAATTACGTTATACGTTCCTTTTCTTCTAAATATTGTATAAAGATCTTTTTCTAATACATGAAGGAAATATTATATAAAAATATAGAGAGAACTATAGCATGAAGCAACTTCAATCGTCAAAACAGCTACAGAATGAGATACCTGTCAATAAATGCGTGTAGTACAATAAATCATTTGCTTCAAGACCTTCTATTAAATCCCATAATTGTTGTCCATTCAAAACATGACCCTTAAATGTTGGGTATCCTGCACGGTTTTCAAATAAATTATACTATGCTTCGTGTGCATGTCGGTCAGACACGAAGCCTGAACTTATACTGATTGACAGCTGACATCGCACCATATATCAGGCCTTAGATTTCTGAGACTTTTAAGTAGTAGTATTAGCAGCTTGCCTGTATGATTTGAAAACTGTACTGAATTGATTGGATCCACATCATAGCCTAAAAGTTGGAGAGGAAAGACTGCTGATTTATTACCAACGTATCCCTGAGGAGGAAAAAAAAAAAAGCAAATTGAGTTTCAATGGGAATAAAATTTTATCAGAGTACTTTTTTATTGTACAAGAAATTTTCTTGCCACATAAAGACATTAGACGAAAGTAACATCTATCATACGACATGTAAATAGTTCAATTGTACACTTCCAAGGTTCCATTAATTGCTTATAGGGAGAAAAATTCGGTTTCCTAGATAATTATCAAAATGTTGAAAGAACATATCACAAAAATCGTACCCAGTTTGTGACGGCATGAGATGCTGATTCTGTAGATATTAGGAAGTAAAATAAAAAACAGTGACCAAAGCTAGAAGCTAGAGCATCTTCTTTACAGTACAAATCTAAGAAACAAACACAATTCTCTAAATGTACAGAAGTGGATGCAAAGCATACACGAAGAAGACAAAAGCATATTGACAGTACAATAAAGATCACCATTTGCTTTAAAGCTCTACAATAAATCACTTTCACCTCTTGTATCCCCATAAAATTATAGTGAAAGGGAAGTCCAAAAATGCATTAAATTAAGCTTAAACAATATGCAACGCCTTGCGAAATTAGTATCCTGGAGGGTTCTCAATTTAACAAATATGATTTACAATTTCCAGGTGCAGCTTTTCAGTAGATCGAAGAGGAAAATTACATCTACTCAGTAGAGTTGAAAAAATAAATTATTACCAGGTTAAATGAGACAAATATTACTTTTCAGATGAAAATTCATTTTTCTTTACCTAATTCGAGGAGCGTCAAACTTACTTTCACAATCATTGACTTTCAAGTTTTAATACATCACGCAAGGTAAAAAAATTACTCCCATGAGAAATTAAAGAAAAATGAAAATTTATATTCTTGTAATCCAAGATTAATCTTCATTTGCTTTTCTCGTTCCTTCAACTTTCTTAGCAACCAAACAGAAGATAAAAGGTTTAAAAAGTAATTTAAAGCTTAAAAGGAAAAAAAAACAAAGGTGAGATAATACCTGAACTGTGTGAGACTGAATGCTGAGAACTCTACCAGTCTCCGAAGGAAGAGCCAAGGATAAAATTGGAGGCGGCGCCATTTCTGACTTCCTCGAGCTTCGAAAACTTCAATAAATTCCAAAACCCATCCATCACTATAGGAATAAATAGAGAAACAAAAAGGAAAAGGAAAAAAAACAAAATATTATAAAAAATTTCAAAAATTTTACGGAAATTATAATTTTCTCGAGAAAATTTTTGAAATTTTACCGGGAAGAATCGGTTTTTCTTTGGAAAATGCCCGATTGAAAAGAACGACCGGCGAGGGAAGAGTGAAGGAGCGGCATGGAAGAGAGTCGAATTGAAAGATTATATTATGTTAGTTTGGTGAAGAAATTTACAGGGAAGAAAAACGTTGTCACGTGCGATAGATGTTAAATTACAGAATGACCATCACTTTTAGAGCGGTTGTTGACTTTTTGGTGGGGACAAGTGAGGGTTTTTATGGAATTCCATGAATTAGGTAAGATCTGAGTTGGATTTTTTGACCCGTTGTTAACGTTACTTAGATGTGCACTAGCCAAAGTCAATTAAAAAGTTTTTATTAAGATATTGTATTTTCCTAAGGTCCGGTGTCATTGTGTTCAACGGCTGACCGGCTGGATAGGCCCGGTGCATTTAATATAATTTTTTTATGTGATTTTATTTGAATTATTATTTAATTAATAAAAATATTTTTATTTATATTTAATTATAAAAATATATAAATATTAATATAAATTAATTTTTTATATTTTTAGATTAATTTAAGTTTTTGGATTAAGTTAGGTCAGATCAAGTTTGGATAAAAAATTTAAAAAATTTTGGACTGCAACATAACTTATAAAAACTTAAGTTTGAATTATTCATTTAAATTCAAAATTAATTTAATATTGAAAAAATTTTAAATAAAAATATTAAGCTTAAAAAGTAATTTTAAATAAAAAATTTATTTAAAAACGAACTTAGTCTTAAGTATGATAATTTTTTATTCAAATTTGATTCGATATATTTTACTACTAATATATACATTTTTAAGAGAAATAAATATTTTTTCTAGAAAGAATTAATCTTTCTACGTACAAAATTGAATGGGTCTAAGGTTTGAAGTGTTCTATACGATCAAGTCAAGTCTAGATAAATTTTTTTTGCTCATATTTAAGACTAAATTAAGCTTGAACAAAAAAGTTTATTAATATAAAGCTTGAATCCAAGCTAAATCTAAATCAATTGGACCGATAAACAGATTTAATTTTACTTAATATGTCGAATTTGAAACTTATCAACTAAATTAAAATGTTGATAATATAAAAAGTCAATAATATATTTTTTTTGAATTAAGAGTTTCGAATTATTTAGCATTACCTTTAATTGTATATTTCTTTTGCAATGATAATAAGAGACCTTTTTATTTTTGTTTTTAAGAAAATGAAGTGGCTTATCATTGGAAAGGGAAATTAGAGGTCAAAAACGGTTTTTTTGAATGACAAGATTGGAAACTATATTTATGCCCATACTTGGCAAAAACTTCAAAGAAATTATCAAATTTTATTTATTAGGCATGATTATGTAATAAAAATTATGTGCTGAGAAAATATTTAGGGATCAAGTTACTAGGTTCAATAGATCCAATTTGAATTGGATCCAATTTAAGATAATTTTGGTAATTCGAATTGATCCAATTTAGATTGGTAGTTAAATAATAAAATATATTTTATTTAAATTTAATCATAAAAAATATAAAAATTAATATAAAATTATTTTTAATATTTTAATATATTTTACACAGTTAAACAAATTTTCAAATAGATTAAAACTAGATTAAAATTAACCAGGCAATTTTTTCTATTCAAACACAACTTAACTTGGCTTATAAACACTTCAGTCTCAGCAAATACTTATAGTTTTAT
The DNA here is from genome assembly GCA_038381775.1 of Adansonia rubrostipa. Taxonomy (NCBI): domain Eukaryota; kingdom Viridiplantae; phylum Streptophyta; class Magnoliopsida; order Malvales; family Malvaceae; genus Adansonia; species Adansonia rubrostipa. Next base: position 7,485,402 of record JBBYHM010000006.1, read on the forward strand.
GAATGAGACATACATAATATAAAATAGTAAAAACTTATTATATTTTTAAGGATGCGCTTAGTTGGGTAAAAAAAAAGAGGGCGAAAAAGTAAAAAACAAATAAATAAATAGTGGGAGTGCTTGGTTAGAAAGAAAAGCAAGAGAAAAAAATTAAAAAAATTATTATTTTTCACACCTATTAATAAAAACAAATCATTTCAAATTGGTGTATCATGTGGGTATATTTATAAGATTACCCGTTATTTTTTAAATTTTACTTTTTTGTCTTAACTTCTAATGGGTATAATGGTAAAATAATATACTTTTTATTTTTTTCCTTTCATTTTTCAATCAAACTAAGCAATGACAGGAAAAAATTATTTTTTTCTTTCTACTTTTTATCTTTCCTACTAAGCATATTAATGGAAAGAAAAAAATATTTTTTTTATCTTTTCATTTTTCTTCTCTTTCAATTTTTTATTTTTTAAAATTTTTTTCACCCTAAAATGCAAACTTAAAAAATAAAAATTGTAGTTAAGAAAAGCAATAATCTATATTTATATGTGCACAAAAGAATTTATCTAAAAAAATGAGGAGAATTATTAAAACCTTAAGTTATATATATTGCAATGTTTACTGGGAAGCATAACAAGGACATTATAATTAGAGGTGGCAATTGGACGGGTTCGAATGGATTTGGATCGAGTCATATCGAGTTCAAGTTCTTTTAAGTTTGGGCCTAATTGGGATCAAGTTCTTTTGAGTTCAAGCTTGTTCGGGTTTGGGTCAATTCGGGTTTAAGCCTTTTCGAGTCTAGGCCTTTTTGGGTTCGGGTTTGGGTATGTTTACATCATTTTCTATTTTATATTAAACGTAATCACTTTTATGTAATTTTGAAGCCCAGGCCTAATTTTAGACTGGCCCACTTCAAAAAAATCTAAGTTCAGTTTTAAAAGCTTAGCCACGATTCGAAAAAATTTTGAATTTTAAGCTCAAGGCCAAATTTAGCTTGGCCCGCCCATTTAATCATGAATTATTGTTTGTAATACTAAAAAGTTATTTTATATTAATATATATATTTTTATAATTAAATTTAAATAAAAATATATTATTTTATTTAAAAAAATTATTTCGGGCCGAGCCTGTTTGAAACTTAAAATCTAAAACATAGGCCTAATCCTGCTAAGCTGCCTGGCTGGATGGGCTGTTTGGCTCGTTGATAGGTCTAGTTGCTAGTCGAAGTCTAATATATAATTTTTTTTTATTTTTGATATGATATTATCTATTATAGCTTTCATATTTTTTTAATTTATCTTATTACTTTATTATACTATTATCAGAATTTAATTATCATTACTTAAAATAACAATAATAAAATAAGAGCAATATTCAAAGAAGCATTTAAAATTTTACTACTAACATGCATAAACTTTCAATATTCAATGAGTTTAACTAATTAAATTAAAGAAAATGTTATAAATGGGTGATGTACATTATTGACAATATTTTTCAAAGCCCATGATATGACTAACTTTTTGATAAATTATTATTTTATCATATATAGACCTCCTCAAGGGTCGAGCTAGACAATTAGGTCAAGCTGAAGATTGTCATATTTTTGTTCCGGGCATGCCCGACCAAGCTTGAAACAGTAATTTTAAATATTTTATTTAAATTTAATTACAAAATATGTAAATATTAATAAAAATATTTTTTAATATGATTAGCAGCAATTTTAGTTTAAATGAGTGGGTCTGGGTATGTCAAATTAGGGCTAGGGCTTGTGATTTTAAAAAAATTTGAGTCGCAGCCCAACCCGACCTATGAGCAAGTTTAATCATATAAAAAATATAAATTAAGTTTTTAATATTTAATTAAATTATTAAAATAATATTAAAATAAAATTGATAATTAAAATTTTTACTTTATAAAAAATTATTTAATTATAATTTCATCATTTTGTTTTTAATATTAAATTTAGGTTTAGGTCGAGCCTGGGTTTGGGTTCCTTCAAGTTTAGCTTGTTTGGGTTCAAGCTATTTTAGGTTTGAGCTATTTCGAGTTCGGGTTTTCTTAAGTTTAATTGTTTGGTTAAACTGAGTTTGATCGAGTTTGGCTCAAGTTTTTTTGAGGGAGTTTTCAAGTTCAGGTTCATTTTGCCATATTTAATTATCATTTATTAGATTTTGGCATACCCCAATCTAGGTAGAAAAATAATAAAAATTATTTTATTTTTTAAAAGATTAAAAAATATGATTCTATTGCAATGTTTATTGTGGGGGGACACAACAAGGACGATATACTTTATTAGATTTTGGCACACCCATTCTAGGTGAAAAAAATAATAAAAATTATTATTTTTAAAAAAATTAAAAAAAAATATGATAGAGGGGTAATTTAAAAAAAATTAATTTAGAGTTGATAGTTTTTTAAAAAAGTTATATTATACTTTATAGTTTTTTAAGAAATATAAACAAATAAAAAATTATTTTATAAGTAAAAGACTTAAATATTCTTGATTTATATTTTATTAATATTTTATTTTTTGTCTATTGACTATTTTTTAATTAAATTAATGTCTTTTGACTTCTGCAGCAACTCAATCAAGAACTTTAAATATATTACTGATAATCATATTTTTAATTTGTTACTTTGAGATTTTTACTATTAGAGAACATTGTATTGCTTTTATAATGATATTTAAAGATTTAGAAAACAAAATGGTTGTAAAGTATATTATTATGACCTAACTTTTCATGTGATGCAAGATAATCAATCATTCCTTGTGATCATGGTGTCATTTCCGTTTGAAATGAACTTGTTTTTAGGTAGGTTAGACTGGATCGAATTTGAATAATATAAAATTTACTTATTTAAGATTCGATTCAATAATTAAATTTGCAAAGCTTATTTATTATTTAAAATAAATTAAAATATTATCAAATAAAAAATATAAACCTTTTGCGTGCATTTGTTCTATTTATCTATCACATGGGACTTGACACTCTTGCATACAAAAAGAGAGGGAATATCAAATATGATATGCTTTATATAATTTATGTAAAGAGAGATGCAAAGTGGGAGACAAAATTAATGGTCACTTTTAGTAAGAATATATGATATCCCTAGAATAATTGAAGCGATCTAGCTAATGAAATCGAAAGTAATATTGACCAATTTTTTTTTGTCTTCGAAAGTTTAATATTCTACTAATAGATCATATAGTTACAAAAAATATTGGCCACTTTCATTTTATACATTCCATCACTAAATGAATTTAATTAATTGGTATGGTTAACTAAAATAATAAATCATCAAAAGTAGGATTTAGGGTTTTTTTCATACATGATGATAGAGTTTTTTGCATTATTATACTTGTATATATCCATGGTGATTTTTTTTATCTCTATGAGTGAGATTATAATGTTGTCATGTCCATTTAATTATTATATTAATTTATTACATTATTAAAAAAAACTATATATAGCATGATTCACCATGTAATGATTTTTTAACCTTATTCAAGAACAAATCCTTTAATGGCATTTGTCCATCGTCAGCCTACCTTGATTCGAAATATCACATAGCTTAAAATCAATATAAATAATCCAACCATATATATATGACAAAGAATCTGACAAGAGCTTAGCAAGCTAGTTTTTACTTTTTAGGATTAGGTTAATCGAATTGTTTTAGTCTCTTTGTATTAATTTTAGACAACTATGATGAATTGAATTGCTTGACTGAATATTCTAGAAGATAAAGTCTTTATCTTAGAGTATTGACAGTGAATTTTGAAATGAAAAAAATGAGATTATAAAGGAGAAAGAGTTTTGTTAAAGGTTAGTCTTTTAAGGTGATCATGAGGTATGGTTTCTCAAGTGAATAAAAAGGAGCTTCAAGGTGGATTTGCATGGATGTAATAAGATAAGAAGAAATCGAAGGTAGACTTCTAGTACATGCTTTGAGGCTTAAGTTAACACTTTATAAAGGAAGATTGTTAATAAAGCAAAGAGATGGAAGATTGTCTATAAGTAATCCTAGCAATTCTTATATCAATGTCATAATCGTGTATTTTGTTATGTTATAATCATGTTAAATGTATTTTATATTTATATCAATTTGATATGTTAATAACTCATATTATATAGATTTTGAAACTTGTATTCATGTCATGTATTATCATGTTTTATTGCTTTATATGTGTCATATTCATATAATTATGTTTAATATTTGCTCAGTTTATCTGTGAATATGTAAAAGCTTACCTTGGATGAGCCCTGGGTAGGGCTATTTATACATGTCAAGCATAACCTGCTAAGTGCTACGTATCATTTTTTATTAGAGTTTAATGGTTAAAGGTATAAGTGTCATCACCTTGTGGTCTAAGCACAACGCAGTTTTTACCATGTCAAAAGCGATTTTTTTTTTTGTCAAGTGGTGTGACCACTGAGATGCTAAAAGGCAACCATGAGTGTCCCTTGGTTTTTGTGTGGGTTGCTGAGCTTTGCTCATTAGGCCCTATCTTAAAACTATATAGCAAAGCTTAGTAGGTTTAACAATTACCCCCTAAGAAAAATGATGGCTATAAAGTGGTCGAGAACAAGTCTACCCATTCCAAGGTGGTGTGTAGAGCAATGTTAGTCTTGTTATGAAGGTCAAAACTTTAATCGTTGTGTGTTGGGTATAGGCATGTCATATGATGGTTAACTTTATGTAAGAAAAGTATGAAATGGTCAATAGTAAGCTTTCCTATAGTGACAGCCAATGATCCTAGTAGTGTCATGATTATATTTTGATAGCTTGTGATGTAATGAGGCATTTCATCAAAAGTGTCAAAATTTTGATCACTTTGATGTGTTATACTTCAAGCTTGTCAATTATGTAGCGATATTTGCAACTTGGAACTCTTTTTTGCATCTCATAGAGATGGGTTAGGGTTGGAACATTTGATTGAAACATCTACAGCTAATGCTAGACTTGCTCATTGGCATGGCTCACGAGGTATTGCTAGGTGTCAAGCATTTGTTGTTAGGACTGGTGATGATAGTTTAATTGAAGCTCATTTGGTTTGATTTAGGCTATAAATATAGGGACTCCAAGTAGTTGCTTAGGTATTTGTTTCCCTGACACTAAAGTGTTACTAGAATCTTGCCAAACATTCTTTTAGTTCTTTGTTTAGTTCAAATTAACTAAGTATTTCGATAAGTTTCTAGCTAAAGCATCATTACATAATACAAACATGTGACCATGGCTCTCGATTGCCTATCCTTACAAAGTATAGAGACAAAAGCTAGTGAAAGCTTTAAAGAATATCCTCAAAAATGAAGAAACATAGTTGTGCAGGTCAAACGACCCTTCATTGAGAAGAAAACTATAGTCTTATTTGTCAATACTCTCAAAGCACCTTATCATGAAGTGATGATTAGGAATGCGACCAAGAATTTGGTAAACATTATAATCTTTAAAGGGATAATAAAAATTTTCATAAAAAGTAGGAACCTTAAAGTTGATAAAATATCCAACATAACGAAATATGACATCTAAAAGGAAGGAAAGAGATGCTCAAGTTGTGAGTTATGAAGGGCAACAAGCAAGTGATTCCTTTTTATACCATTCATACCTCATATGCCAACCTTATTACCCTATCATAATTAATGTTGCATGATAGCTTGTACCACAACCAACTCTTTGGCCAAACTTTTACCTACAAACATCTGCTTTTATGCATGGCCTAGCACTTATATCTTTAATTAGACTTGGTACTTAACCAAATAATCCAATAAATAATCAAGGGAGAACTCCAATAAATCTAGTCTTAATGTTGCACAAAAAATTGCTCCAATTTATTCAAGATCATCTTATTGTACAAATATATTTGAAGCCTTTAAAGCCTTTTACCCTTAGAGCCGATGTTGCTAATGTCACTTGTGATTATCACATTTAGAGCTTAGGATATTCTATAAAGAAAAAATAGAGCTTTGAAGTGAAAAGTGCAAAATTTAGTTAAAGTGGGTCTATTGAGTTTTAATGAGAAAACAAAGCCAAATGTTTAGTAGATAAATTATTATATGAAAAAGAATTGTAGGAAAAATAAGGAAGTTTCATTTTATCCTTGAACTTTTCTTGTAAAGTAATGTAGTCAGATCCTTGAAAGCATTAGGGATATTTTTTATATTTGGGCTTAATTTATTTTTTTATCATTTTGATGGATTTGCAAGTTAGTTGAATTATATTTCTTCTATCATTTATCTTTCCTTCCTTTGCTTTTATATATCTTTAATTATTTATCCTTTCAATTTCGCTCATTTTTAAGTTTTCAAATAATAAATATGAAGATAATCAAGACAATAATCTAAGATTCAATTTTTAAAGTTATATCCCATATTACTGAAGCTAAACATAAATGATCATATTCTACCTTTCAATTACAGTGGTAAAAAATAAAGATGAAAGTTAATGTGTAATCTTAGCATAATTGGAAGAAAATTAATAGAATTGTTTCATAGGTATATAAATATTCTTGGATGAATGTCTATAAACTTGTTCTTTTAAATAAATGTTCTTCAAATAAAATGTTCATAATTTAAATGATAAATCATTACCTTTCTTTTATCCTTCATAATAAAATCATCCAATTACTACCTTTACTGAGCTTATTTAATTATTTAAAAAAAGAAAAACCTAAACAGGGATCACCTTTCACTTTGGGAGGCAAAGTTTGGAAAAACCATGTTTGCAAAATTGAAAGTAATTTGCTTAAAATTATTGTTAATGTAAGCTCTATAAGCTAAATAGATTTGCAAGGGAATTGTAAAAGTTACAATTGTGAGATCCTTATGCATTAAAGTTGAGTTTTCTAAAATTGTTCCTGATTATAGTATTACCAAGATGGGGTATTGATAATGCACAATGACTAAAATATGTTAAGCCTCTATGCATATAATACATGCAACTAATCTTATGAGTTAAAGTATAATGATACTTGAGGATAACATATGGATGCTTGTTATAGTAACAAGTTCACTAAATATCACCCACCAAGTGAGTTTTATTTGGCATTTCACTCAAATATCTATCGAAATACTTTCATGTTATTAGTAATGCAAGTAATTCTTAGACTTATAACACTAGGTCACCTTGTATGTGAATTATCATACTTAAAGATCATCATGATGGGGTTCATTTTGATGGATGCCTATGGTAGGGTAGTTTTGGATATGTTATGAATCATGCTAAAGGTGGATAAGAAAGGATTCATCACCCAAGTGATATAAGAGGACATATCTTATTTGTTTCTAACCTGTGTTAACTTAAAGTCCTTAGTCATAGGACTAATATAAGGATATGTTAGACAATACTGATTATGGAGTCAACATATATGGGCTGTAGGACTACTATAGAAAGGGCTAAGAGTAGACATTGTACCATGTTCTTTCCTTTTCTGAGATAAATGGTGAAAGGATCAAATTAGACAAACATAATGTACACTAAAAGGCTTGCAAATAATCATATTGACTTTCTTGACATTTGGATGGCCACGATGATTACTAGATGTTGTTTATGGTCTATAACTATTAATGTTCTTAACCTAATTATTTTATATTTATTGCTAATATGTTAGAGGCCTAATAGGTTACACACATAAAGGTGATTTTATGAAATTAAAATGGGATTGGATTAAATTGTAAAGATATTGATTTTTTAAGGACTAAATTGAATAGTTTAATTAGTCCAGGGGTTTAAGCGCAATTAAAGCAAAACTTTAATGTTCATTAAACCTAAACTACAAATTAGCTTGTTTTTGCCATCCCTTGTTATGAAGAATGATGCTTTTTGCTTTTAGAATTAGGTTTAGCTGTATGACTAAATCCTTGAAAAAAAAATGTTTTCCTTTTCTATTCTCTTACATGGCAAAGATGTTCGATCAAGGGGAAAGTTTATGAAACTAAAGCCGCTACCATGACTCCCAACTAAACATGAACTTAGCCTTTGTAGAGGTTTCTCGAGTCACTTGAGTGGATCAACATTAATGACTATATAATTGGATGTCTTTGGTTTGCGACAATTGGGCTCTATATACAAGAATGAGCGAAGTTTGAATTTAACTGGGGACTTTGTCAATCCTTTGGTTTGAGGTATGATTTCTTATTTCATTTTCATCGTAGGTAGATTGGTTAAACTTACAAGCTAATGTTTTGGAGAAATTTGATATGAAAAATTTATTTATTTTTGCTACGTACGTAATTAATTTAATTTTAATTAAATTAAATTATTTTTATTTTATTTCGATTGAGCATGGTCCAAATTCCAACAATTATAGGGCTAAAAAAGAAAGGTTCCTTATTTTATGAATAAGATAAAAAAAAGTGAAAAAAAAAAGAAAAAAATAAAATGTGATGAAAAAATGATAGAAAATGAGAAAAAATGTAAATGTTGGTGTTTTAAATAAAAAATCTTTTGGTTTACAACCCTTAAACATAGATTTTAGGTCTAATTATCCACTTTTATTAACCCCAAACTTTATCTTGCATTGCATACATTTGAAAGTATACTTTGATCGAATTTACGTATTTAAATTGGAAAATGTATATTGAATGAGGTCATATTTGTGGTGTCATCGAAGAAAAATGAAGCTTAAGTACATGAATACAACTAAAAGGGAGAAAAAAAGCCTTCCAACATTTTGATATGCTTGACTACCTTTCAAAGGATTAATTTGAACACAGGTTATGTCAAACTTGTTCTTAATACTTTGAGAAAGGAAACTCATTTGAAAAGAAATTCTCTTGAAACACATGATTTTTGGAAAATGATTTATCTTAAAGTCTATAAAGTAAAAATTGTTTTCAAGTGAAGTATTATTTTGAAAAAGAGTAATAAGAATGATTAGCCAAAATAATGGATAAACATTCCCTTTGAAAAAAGAATAAAGAAAAAATAAAAATTGAAAACTTGAAAAAAGACAAATTCGAGTCGTAGAAGAATATTTAAGTTGAAAACCTAAACACACAATTTAAGTATAAGGAAAGTTAATATTGTTTGAAGACTCTGTTGTCAAAAAGGTCAAGAATATTGGTTTGATTTATTTTTGAAAAAAATCATGGATTAATTTCCTTAAATGTTTTAAAATATTTATTATTTGAGATGTGAGATCCCAACCAAATATCCTTATGATAAATCTTTGTTTGCCTTTGAAAAATATTTATGCTTCTCTTTTCAATTTTAAAGACTTTTTTCTTTTATTGACTTTGTTCATTACCGTTATTTCTTACCAACTTTGCAAGCTTGAATGAATAGAAGAAATGTATAAATGAATTGTCTTTGTTATGAAATTAAAATGATAAATATAAAAGATTCTTGCATTGTTTTATAAAAAATTTAAAAAAATTTGGGCAAGGAGAATGGCAATGATCATTATCAAGGAAGATTTATGGGTTTCCATTTACAAGAAATGGGTTGGGTTAGTGAGTGGCTAAACAAGCACATGATTATGCATCACCAACATTGAAGATTTTTCACATCATATTTGAAAATTTGAATGTGATTGAAAATAACATTTAGGGATAAAAAGAAAATAAGATAAATGTACTGATAAATCTAAAAACATATAGCTTTTTAAGATCTTGGAACCAAATAAGATACCTTTTTGGCAAACAATCCATGAAGAGATTGACGAAAAAACATTCTAGTTGATAAAACATGCGAGCCAATCTAAAGTTGTATACGTCGAATATAATAAGAAACTAAGCTTAGGAATTCTCTTTACCATAATTAAAGACCCATGATAAGGACTTAATCTGAATATTGGATTGCATAACATTTATTTCATGCAATTTATTACATGCATTCATGATAATTATGTTTTATGCATTGCATCTATATAATTCATCAAATGCATAAATTTTAAGGTCAAACTTAAAATATTGAAATTTTTTGAGGAGAGCTTTTTTCATAGGAATTTTGAAACCTTGATTAAGGATTATTCTTTCTAAGGTAAATCTCAGTAGTTAAGGAAAAATTATTCAATATAAGATTTTTGAATTTTTTTGAAAATTTTTTCTATGATAAGTTTTTTGGAAGATTAGATGGGATTTTAAAACTTCTCTTGATGAGTACTTTAAAATGAATGAGAAATAAAAAAATATAACAAGTATTTTTTAAAAAAAATTAATGTCATGTTTTTAAAGACTTTAACAAGGTAGAGCTTTTCATAGGATGTTTTCTTTTACAACCTTTTAGGGAGATTTTTTTTACAACCTCTCATAAGGATGCTTAGACCCTTTCAGGAGAACAATTTTTAAATTTTAACACAAAGACACTTTTAAAATCTATCATGAGGATATATTAAAGCCTTTCTCAAATAAAGCTATAATTAAATCGAGGTAAACCCAAATAATAAGGAGTGTAAATGCGAGCTCGATTTCAAACTCACTATTTAACTTAACATGAGCTCGACTGAACACTAGTTTTATAGATCGAGCTTAGCTTAAGATTAAAATGAACTATTCAAGCTTATCTAGATTAAGCTTGTTTACTTTTTACATACTCAAGCTTGAGCTTATTTCATATATAAATTTTTTGTATTTAAATTAATGAATTTTTTTAAATGATATAATGACAAAAAAAGTTAAAAAATTAACACAACAAGCAAATCTCAATTTTTCTAAACACAAAAAAGAAAAGTCTCATACAAAATAAGAAAAAAATTACATTACTACATCATTTTAAAATTCATTAAACTTGACATAAAATCCCATTTAAGTTTATAATCTACAAACAATACTACAACATCAAATAATTCACGATATTGTCTTCGACTGAAGCAAGGACAACCTCTTTGCATAGCATAGCAATCCACTTGAAAAAATGTAAAAATAACATTTTTCAAGGTTAGATTATAGCTTACCATCATCAAAGTTCCACCTAAACAAGGTTGAGAATTAAAAAAATTAAATATAGCTCGAGTTATAAATTAACTATTCAAATTCATCACAAAATGCACGATCTAATGAAAAACCAAGTGTCAATACAAAAAAAAAAGAATGAAAAATGAAAATATTTCATACTATTCAAGATAATACATATCTTCACCTTGAGAGATTTTAAGAGCATTTTCAATTGGTTTTTCTCTTTTTATATAAACAAAGCAAAAGGAAAAACAATTAAAAGTCAAATAAAAGTAAAGATAGTCTTAAAATTCAAACAAATAATCACAATAAATAAACTCACTTTATTTTTCTTCTTCACTTCATGAAGATTCTGACATTAATCTCCTTAACAAAGTAATGCTTGTATTGTATCAAGAGCTAAAGAGGCATGATAAGTATTAATAACTCTATTTCTCACTCTAAAAATAGCCTCTAGAGCCATTGTAGTTATAGAAATTATGAGTATATCATGAGCTATGTTGTAACACAAGATATAACTCTATTTCAGGATAATATTTTTTAAATTTTAACACAGACATTTTTAAAATCTATCACGAGGATATATTAAAGCCTTTCTCAAATAAAGCTGTAATTAAATCGAGGTAAACCCAAATAATAAGGAGTGTAAGTGTGAGCTCGATTTCAAACTCACTATTTAACTTAACATGAGCTCGACTGAACACTATTTTTTTAGATTGAGCTTAGCTTAAGATTAAATTGAACTATTCAAGCTTACCTAGATTAAGCTCGTTTACTTTTTACATACTCAAGCTCGAGCCTATTTCATATATAAATTTTTTGTATTTAAATTAATGAATTTTTTTAAATGATATAATGACAAAAAAAGTTAAAAAAATTAACACAACAAGCAAATCTTAATTTTTCTAAACACAAAAAAAGAAAAGTCTCATACAAAATAAGAAAAAAAATTACATTACTACATCATTTTAAAATTCATTAAACTTGACATAAAATCCTATTTAAGTTTATAATCTACAAACAATACTACAACATCAAATGATTCATGATATTGTCTTTGACTGAAGCAAGGACAACCTCTTTGCATAGCATAGCAATCCACTTGAAAAAAATGCAAAAATAACATTTTTCAAGGTTAGATCATAGCTTACCATCATCAAAGTTCCACTTAAACAAGGTTAAGAATTAGAAAAATTAAATATAGCTCGAGTTATAAACTTAACTATTCAAATTCATCACAAAATGCATGATCTAATGAAAAACCAAGTGTCAATACAAAAAAAAAATGAACGAAAAATGAAAATATTTCATACTAATCAAGATAATACATATCTTCACCTTGAGAGATTTTAAGAGCATTTTCAATTGGTTTTTCTCTTTCTATATAAACAAAGCAAAAGGAAAAACAATTAAAAGTCAAATAAAAGTAAAGATAGTCTCAAAATTCAAACAAATAATCACAATACATAAACTCGCTTTATTTTTCTTCTTCACTTCATGAAGATTCTGACATTAATGCTTGCATTGTATCAAGAGCTAAAGAGGCATGATAAGTATCAATAACTCTATTTCTCGCTCTAAAAATAGCCTCTAGAGCCATTGTAGTTATAGAAATTGTGAGTATATCACGAGCTATCTTGTACAAAATATGATATTTTAAAGAACTAGTTTTCCACCATTCGAATGCATTAATCTTACTGGCATCACTTTTACAAGTAAAGCAACCCTTACCTAATAGACATATAGATCATATTATTGTGGTTGAGTAGTTTTCACTGATTTTACATCATTTGAAAATTCAAACCAACTTCAAAAAGAAACATTATTATTCGCACCATTACCACCATATCAAGCATTTGAGTTTCAACATTATGCTTGATGTCATGTTGAAACTTATGAACATACTTCTTATAAATCTCTTTAAATCATCTTGAACTCTAGCAATATTTTTTCTTCTCTATCAAAGTACATTTAAGGAAAACTCTATTTAACCATCCTCATTTTGCATCTTAAATCTAAAATAGTAGCTATAATTGCTAACAAATTGCATTCTACTTGATACTTATTAAATTTATTCTTCATTTGATAAACCATTGCTTGAACAAACTTATTTTCATCATTCATTTTTTTTATCCAATACACTTTTACATGATATATTTCATTAAAAAATAAGTTTGCGGTAGGATAATTACTTTTAGAAATGATATTTATGGTTGAATTAAAAACTTCTAAATACTTATAGATTTACTTTGCCTTTTCACAATCTTCAGGATTTAGACAACAATGATAATGAAATTCCCAATCTTTGAACCTTGAAAACACTTTTTTTATTTAATTTGATTGCAATATAAGACATTTCAAATAGTAAGTCCTAACTTGTTTTATAATTGAGAAATTATTTTTCTATCAAGCAATTGTAACTATTGTCTAGTGTTAGAAAATAAGTTAAATCTTACCTCATTTTGATTAATAAAATTAAAACTTTCATGTCTATATTCAATTATATGCTTAATCTTAGAAAGACCATCTTAAACCATGAAATTAAGATATGTGCACAACATTAAATATGAAACAAATGCTCCTCCACAAAGCAACCTTTTTGTTTCTCGAAAATATGTCATTAAGAATTCTAATAGCCATATCATTGCTTGAAGCATTGTCAATAAAAATCGTAAACATATTATTTTTGATTCTATATTTCCTCAAACGCTTAAAATTACAATCAACAATATTAGCACTATAACAAGGAAGATATATATCACCAAAGCTTTTGACACGTTTCTGCATCCTCCAATTAAAACTTATAAAACATGCTGTCAGAACCATGTACTTAATCTTTGATTACTTGACTTTCATAAATTAATAGTCATACTAGTTTTACTAACAGCCTTTAACAATGCCTATAATTTCCTTTTTCCTAATTCAAAGACTTGCATATAATCTTTATTAATAGTATTAAATGATATTTTTCCCATTCAGTGTTCCTATAGTTTTGTATCATGTTAAAACCTTCCTTTTCCATAATACAAAATGGATGTTCACGCATGAGTATCCGATGTGTAGCCACCTTTTTTATCTTTACCATATCGAACTTGCCATTTGTAAAAGTAGGTAGGCTTTGTACATCATCACTTGCGTCTACTGGTTGAAAGTTAATTTTTTTTTGTTGATTTTGAAAAATTTTTCATTGTACACAAGATTCTAAATGTCTCGAAAGCTAAGTTATGATTTTACTTGCAATAGTAGCTAACTTCATTTTACAATATACACACTCTCTTTTTTTAGAACCATCAAGAACATTAATTTCCTTGAACTCTGACCAAACAATAAATTTTTTTTATCTCTTGCTATGATGACTTAATTCTTTATCATCGGCATCAGTGGTTAGGGTTTTATTTATGTTAACATCCATAGCATTTAAAGCTTCATTGATTATTTCATTATCATCATTTAACACAGGTTCACTTATAGAATTTGTTGTCCTTTAACATGGTGGTGGAGACTCTTGGTATGGTTGATGACATGTTTGAAAAAAATATTAATATCCAACACCAAGTTAAATCCGAATTAAAAATATGAAATGATTATACGTAAAAAATGCTAATAACAAACAAAAATATTCAATAGATAAAAGTGATCATATATCACTCATTCACCATATAAAATCTTGTTCAAAACTGGTAAAAAGAAGTTTTTCTATTCTGTGTTTTATAGTATTACAATACACATTTATATCACAGCTCTAGCATATCTTAAACCTAAAGTCAACCATAATCAAAATCTCATTATTTATGGGATTGATTAGAAAAATTAAATGTTGAATCTAATCCCATTATTTATAGGAATCTTATCTTATAGTCAAAACTCCTAAGTAACTTCCTAAAATAGTCACTTAACTATACACATTTTCTCACATTCCCTCTTAAGCTGGTGAATAGGTATCACCTATTCCCAGCTTACATACAATAGTATGAAACACTAGATTACTCAGTCCTTTAGTAAGAACATCAGCAAGTTATCCATTTGTAGGTAGAAATAGTGTATAAATTAGTATACTTTCTAGTTTTTCTTTGATAAAGTATTTGTTAATTTCAATATGCTTGTCGATCATGTTGTACTGAATTGTGAGCTATGCTAATTATAGCTTGGTTGTCATAATTGACTTTTATGGGGCTACCCCATTTAATCTTTAAAGCTTTAAGAATGATTTTCAACCATAGAAGTTCACACACACCTTGAGCCATTGCTCTAAATTCAGCTTTTACACTTCACCAAGCTACTACACTTTGTATTTTACCTTCCCATGTCATAAGATTTTCACCGAGAAAGGTGCAATACCCAGAGGTTGACTTTTTATTATCAATTGATGCTCTAAAATTAGCATCAGTATATGCCTCAAGCACTAATCTTCCATTTCTTCGAAACAAAATACCTTTTCCTAACATTTCCTTGAGATACTATAGTACTCTGTAGGCTGTTTGTAGATGAAACTCTTTTAAAATTATGCATAAACTGACTAATCACACCTACTGCATATGCTACATTTGGTCATGTATGAGATAGATAAATAAGTCTTCCTACTAAGCATTGATACATTTCTTTATCTATTACAGTTTCTTCTTTTGCTTTCCTAAGTTTAAATTAGGATCCATGGGTGTACTTGCAGACCTGCATGCTATCTTGCTAGGTTTTTTGAGAAGATCTATGACATACTTTCACTGGGAGATAAAAATTCTTTCTCTAAAGTGAGCAACCTATATTCAAAGAAAATATTTTAGCCTTCCTAACTCTTTGATCTCAAATTCCTTAGCCAAGTATTGCCTTAGGGCCTATTTCTTTTTAACATCATTTTTATCACTATTATATCATCCATATATACCAAATGTGCTGTAACTCCCCCTGAAGGAGAATGTTTAATAAATAATGAGTGATCTCTTTGGCTTTGTTTATACCCCTTATTTAACATAACTTTCGTAAATCTTCCAAACTATGCTCGTGGTGAATGTTTGAGGCCATACAAGGCCTCTTTTAATTTACACATAGTACAAGTTGTCAAGTTCTTTTTGTAACCTGGTAGAACCTCCATATAAATCTCTTTATCGAGTTCCCCATGAAAGAAAGCATTCTTGACATCAAACTGTTGCAAATCCTAACCGTAATTCACTGCTAGTGATAGGAATAATCTAACTATATTCATTTTTGTAACAAGAGTGAAAGTCTCTAGGTAGTCAATTCTTAGGTCTGAGTGTATCCTTTGTCAACCAACCTTTTTTTGTATCTCTCAATCGACCCATCTGCCTTATACTTCACATATACACCTATTGATAGCCCATTAGTTTTTTTCCTTCTGGTAACTTCACTAATTCCCAAGTTTTATTCTTTTCTAATGCCTCTATCTGTATATTCATAGCTTGTTTCCATTTTTCATTAGACAAAGCCTCGGATAAGGTAATAGGGATAGAGATAGTGTTTAGGCATACAAGAAACACTCTATGTATTGATGAAAATTTCTCAAATGACAAAAAATATGCAAGTAGATATAAAAGCTAATTTGTGTACTTCTTAGTTCCTTTCCTAATAGCAATCGAAAGTTTTTTATCATCATTATTCAAATAAAATTCAATATCAGGGTTGGAATTTGTTACCTCATTTGAAGAATCTGAGTTGGACTCTTGAACTTGCATAGGTTCAGGACTAGCTATCTTCTTCCTTGTGAACACCTTATTTTTGCCAAATCTTACATCTCTCAAAGCAAAATTAATCATAGGTTCAGGCATAGATGGTTCATTTAATGTCTCCAGTATAGGTTTAGGTTTGGTTGCATGTGTAGGTATAAGCTCAAACACAGGTTCAGATATGGGTTTCAGACGCAGACATGGGTTTAGACATGGACACAAGTTTAGATACAAGTTCAAATACGGGTTTAAATAGATTCTTAGAATGTGTGTATATAGGAAGTGATGGTAAGTCAAGTAAGAAACCTTCACTATCCTTATCTTCTTTAGTTAAATTCTTCACCTGAAGATAAGGATTTTTGAAGTACGACTCTTGTTCATTGAACGTGACATCTACTGAGACATAGAACTTTTTTTATGGAGGGTGATAGCAGTTTTACCCTTTTGAGTTGAGAATAGCATAAAAAGACATTTTAGAGCCCATTAGATCTAATTTCTTTTTGCTTTGGCTATGAACATGAATAAATGACACATATCCAAAAGTCCTAAGTACAAGGTTATTTGTTGTGTTTAGATTTAGGTAAAATATGGATAGTATGTCCATAAGACTCTTGATGCCTAAAGCTCTTGATTGTAAACGATTTATTAGGTTAGTGGCTGTAAGAACCACTTCTCCCTAAAAAATTTTAGACACACCTTTTTAAAACAACAAGACTTAGGTCTTTTTAAGAAGATGACCATTTTTTTTTTCTACTATTCCATTTTGTTATGGAGTATTAACGTATCATGACTTATGTATGATCCCTTCTTTTCAAAAAAATAGAGTGAGAACTTGATTGAAATAGTCTTTAGCATTATTAGACATAAACCTATTGATTTTGACTCTAAATTTATTTTTTATCATGAAACAGAAATTAGGGACTACTATACTAAAATTAAATTTATGCTTAAGAAGAAAAACCCAAGTAACGCAAGTGTAATCATCTATGAAAGAAATAAACCACCTTGCCCCAAAAACATTCGAAACAGTAGATGGACCTTATATATCACTATGAATAAGATGAAAAGGAACATGGCTTCTTTTATTACTAATCGAAAAAGATACACACTTGTTTTTAACAAGTTCACACACCTCACATTGAAAATGTTCAACATTTAATTCTCTAAACAATGATGGAAACCTAACTTTAATAATCCTAAATGATGAATGTCCAAGTCTATTGTGATAGAGTAAGATTTTCTCTTTATTGGATAAAACTAACTCTGATATGAGAGAAGAAGACAATTTATACTTGGTTATGTTTGGCGGAAGTGATGCATTAAGATAATAGAGGCCATTCCTTTCCTTGGCACGTCCAATCATCCTCCCTGAATCCTTCTCCTTAAATATACAATAATTATTGTTAAAAATCACATTGTAGCAAAATCTTTGGTGAGTTTTTATATAGCGACTTGGTTTGTAGACAATTTAGGAACATGAAAAACATTTTTAAGGGTCACCAATAGGGTAATTTTAACATCTCTTAAACTTGCTACCGTGATCAAAGACCCATCAATAGTGGCTATCTTCTTATCGCTTGGACATAGGGAATAGGTAGAAAATTTATTTGATATGTGTGTCATGTGATCTGTTACTCTTGAATCTATGACCCAAGAGTCAACAAAGGCTGTACCTAAGACATTTAATCTAATGAAAGATGGAAACTTACTTGAATATGCTAAAGAACAAATACCTAAAGATTCTTTATTTTTTCATAGCTTTTGATAAATGATTTTACTCTTTCAATCTGTTCTTGGTTCAGACCACCTAACTTGTTTGAAAAACATGTAGCAATGTGGGCTTGCCCTTTGTTCTTTGATTGTCCTCTTTTCTGACCTTATTCTTGACTTGCAGGTTTTCCATGAAGTTTTCAATACTTGTCACGAGTGTGACAAGACTTCTTGAGTAAGTGCAAAACAGTCCATCAGGATTTTGAGTTTCCTATTGACCTCTTTTCTCTTTTGCAGATTTTGTTCCGTTTTTTCCTACCACCATGGCAAAATTATCAATGTTTGCTGGTTCATACATCAACCTTCTTTTGCTTTCTTCACTTCAAATTAAGGCCATCGCTTCATTAAAACATGGAGCCTCTGATTTCTCAAGAATCTGTATCCTCACTTGATCAAATTCTGGATTAAGTCCAACTAGGAACTCATAAACTCTATCTTATTCAATGAAATTTTTTATGACTGTAGCATTTTCAAGACACTTGCTTTGTATCATCCGATAGTGATCCAATTCCTACCATAACTATTTTAGTTGATTTGCATATTCGCTGATAATTTTATTCTTTTGTTTTGCTGCCATTGTTTTCACCTTGACCTCGTACACTTGAGCCACATCTCTGACTTTAGAATAAGTCTGCTGCATTGTATCCCAAATATCCTTTATAGTGTTCATAAATATGCAAGTGTAACTTATTTCAAGAGTAATCAAGTTCCACAACCATACCATAATCAAGGAATCCTCCTCTTCCCATGCTCCAAACTTTGAATCTCTTGGGTTAGGACTGGTACCCATAAGATGGCTGATCTTCGCTTTTTCTTTTAACATTGTATGGATAAGTTGTGACCACTTAAGGTAGCTTTTTCCATCTAACTTATAAGCAAAGTGAATGCTTTGCAACTCTCTGGGTTATTGAAATCGGATTACCTTATCTTATTGGGTTGGAATAATTGTCCCCTATATTTTTGACATTATAAGAATAAAGGGAAAGAAAAAGAATAATTATAGTGATTGTAATTAAGAATAGGCTGGGGACAGATTATGGTAACGGCAATGAAGGCCAAGAAACTTAACTAAATAGTTGGCAATTAAGGCTAGAAAAAAATGAAAGACTAAGTCCCTACAGCTCTGATGGCATGTTAAAAACTGGTAAAAAGAAGTTTTCTATTCTTTTTTTAGAGTATTACAGTACACACATTTATATTACAAGCCTAGCACTCATCTAAAAACTAAAGTCAACCATAATCAAAATCCCATGATTTATGGGATTAATTAAAAAAAATCAAATTTTGAATTTAATCCCATTATTTATGGGAATCCTATCTTATAGTCAGAATTCCTAAGTAACTTTTGAAAATAATCACCTAGCTTGACACATTTTCTCACAAATCCAATTGAAAGCAATTTACAAGTTCAATTGTTCATAAAGTCATTGAATGGCATGGTATAGAAACCAAACATGTAGAGATGCAAAAACCAAAAAAACAATCGTTTTGCTTTTTCCATTTTTACCTATCCACTATTTGCTTACTGAAAATATTGATACAATACGACAATGAAATTGCACAAAGTTGCTCTTTTGATTAAATTTTAATCTTTGTTACCATCCCAAAGGCTATATAAGTTTTTACTTTGACTATATTTGAAATTTTTGAAGCATTTAACTTAAATTTCTTCCATATATACAGTAATGACTACATTATGGGTTATTCAACTCATCCCTAATATTAACCAACATAGTTTTGTTTAGGTGAGGGCATAAGCTTATTTGTGCTTCCTTTTTCATGGTTGTAATATTTATGTATTTAGACTTGTCAATTTTGATCCAACCTTCAAAAACCCAACCTAACCTGATTTGACCAAAAAAAGTCAACAACCCAAAACCAGTTAATTTGAACTCTAAAACAACTCCAACTCAAACTAAGTATAATTTTATTTCAAAAACATTAAGTTAATAAAAATAATATCTATAACATATTTGTTTTTTATTTTATAACTTGTAATTATATTGGATTAAGATAAATTTTGCAAATACAACATGGTGTGTATAAAATTGATTATGTTTCTATTTTTATTATTTTATCTTTATGTAAAATAATATAATAATTATACATGTGCCTATTCTAACAAATTTTCAATATATGATTAGTTTAAATTTTTTTAATTGTTATTGTGAAAAATAAGTCCTAACCTTGTTCTGTTTATAACTCTACAAAAAGATTGCTAAATAGTGCTCTATATAATGGTCATTGTCCTATTCATAATTTTTTAATACGTGATTATTTCTCATTTGGGTATGATAAAAGGAGCACACTTGTAACCCTCATTATCAAAGATCGAAGATACTTTTATTTCTTTCGTTGGGGTTGGACTTGAATAAAGGAATGAAAAAAATTCGAGCTATGACCCAATCGATGAATATTTCTACTCAAAAAAGAAACTTTTTCCTTTTTGAAAAAAAATGAAAAACATGAGGGGAACTATAGAAATTGTTGGATCTTTCTTGTGATTGATTTTTCTATATCCAAAAAGGTTGCATAAGATAGTGTCAATTAAAAATTCAATATTCAACCAAGTAAATGTTTAAAAAAAAACTCAATATGATTTGACAAGATGTTTCGAATTGATAGTACAATTTGATAATTCTTGAATTTCAATATTCAAATATACTTATATATATTGTCATTTTTTTACTAGTAAACATAAAAAATCTATAATAAAAGAAATAACTCATAATCTTATTGATCAAATCAAAGCCAAATACCAGAACTCCGTTTAAAATTTTTAAGTATGCTTTGCAGAAAAAATCTTTTTAGCAAGTAGATCTTAACAATTGATCAACAGAATTAGATTTTAATAGATGAAAAAAAATAAAAAAAAATTAAAAATATATTGAATGAAAATTAAACTCTATCAAACCTTTTAATAAACACATAAAAAATCCAAACTCCAAACCAAAAGCCTATGAGTTCAAAAATTAAAGCAAAAATCTAATTAGAAACAATTATAATAAACTAATAAAGGCAACAAGGCATAAAGAAAAAATAATAAAAAAATTAGCTATCAACTAAAAAAACATAATTTTAAATATAAAATAAAATTAAAAAAATTTTAAAAATATATATATATATTTTAATTTTTCATCAATCCGCATTATTATAAATTTCTTTTGACGCTAATATTGACTTTGAAATCATATTTATTAGCCCCCCATGATTCTTAAACTTTTTTTCACCATCTTTTAAATCTAACAATTAAAGAAGAAAACAATTATCATGTAAACAATCATTAGACATAAAAAGATCTAGAATTATTTATATATAAATATCATATTTTCATATTGATAAGTCAATAAAGAGTAATTATTAAAACTTTGGCATTTTTAAATGAAAAAGTTCTTGTCCACTTGTTTTAAGACTCTATTATCTATAGTAAATGTTAATTTTAAAGTAACAATGGTGATAGGAATGCTCAAAATATCTTTTGCCATTGTTTAAACTCAATTTATTTAATAAACGAACATTAAATCTTTATTCATGATCATTTATTTAACTTAATAGAGAAACAAAAATTGAATTGTTCGCAAGTAGTTTAAACATTCCATTTATTTATGGTTCTATTCTCAGGCGGACTAAGCACACAGGCTGCATCAGTTGCCAAAGGGTTTCCGGCTTCATATTGAGTATCCTAAAATGCGAGTGATCATATTTTGACCGTATTCGTAAATGACATTCCACCAAGCGTAGATTGGAGATGGTTATGGAGAATATTTCGAAGGCATGATAAGGCAGTGGACATTTTTATTCCTGAGCACCGATGGGTGAAGGTTTGGCTTTGTTAGATTTGCAAATAATAAGATTGTTATGAATCTCGCTAGGTTCAATGGAAGGTTTGAATATTGGAGGAAATTCAGCTCCAAAAAAAAAAAAAAAACATTCGTCGAGGAGATTTGTCGTTTTCTCGACTTGGTAATTGTCAAGATCAAAAGGGCAAAGATCTGAAGGAGATGGCAAAATAGGAGTTGGAGAAACAGGGGATCGGATAACTTTTCTGCTGGGTTATAGGGGCAGGATAAAGGTGACAAAATGAAACAGAGAAAGAAAAAAAAAATGTCTTCCAACAATATCAAGTAACGAGAATAAAGAGAATTATTTTTTTCTACTTTTCTTTTTTATTATAAGCATACTAATATATAATAGAAAAAAATATGTTTTGGCTTTTTTCTTTTTTCCTCTTTTAAGTTTTTATTTTTTCAAATTTCTTTGCAGCCTATAAAGCTTAAAGCTGAAGGTGTCTTCAATTTATCAGTTAAAAAGATACCTAGAAGGCAATATTTATTGGTGTTCGAATATAAAGAATTGTTTAAATCCATGGTGGAGGATTGATGAGCTTGGTTGAAGGAATGATTCAATGAGACCTTTCATTCATGGGGTGGTAGAGAGGAGACAACGGAGACACTGGAAGATGTGGTGATTGAATCAGTGAACGTGTGCATGGAGGTTGAAAATGATACCTACATAAATGAGAATGTTTTTCAAGCTGTAAATTCTGAAGACAGCTTTATTAATGGAATTATCCAATTGAATTGCAGTTTTCAGAAAATGCAAAATGAAAAAAACAAAAAAAAAAAAAGTGTGGAAAGTTCTTTGGGCCTCACTAGTCAAAAGTCTGGAGTTGAAGGGCTGCTTTGGTTGGGTCCAATGATTCTCTTTCGAGATTGGGATTCTTTGAATGGAAACAATTGTTTTTTTTTTTTTTTTTTTCAAAGAAAGAGGCAATCGATGCCTAGAACAGGGGCAAACTGTTGAGTTATCTGCAAATTGTGAAGAGCATGGGTAAACGAGAAAGCTATGGAAGAAAAAGATAGGAGGCACTGAAGCTTGATGGGTTTCAGGTAGTGTTTGTCAGTCTATCATTTCACCAGATAATGTGTAACACCTTAATGCTTCCTCTTGCTGTTTCCTGAGGAAGCATTTTCAAGGTATTTTTAGATGTGCTTATTATTTGTGGCAAAACAAAAAAATCTGCTTTTTATGCATCTGGAAGAAGATGAGAATCATTATCTTTTCAGGTTCCCTTGGGAGGAAAAAGGGAAGGATAGATTGTGGGGTATTGATTTTATATATTTTATATTAACCTGCCCTGCACTTAGCATTTGACAAATCTTTAGTCTTATTTGCAAGCTATCCAAATTATTTTGTCTACTTAATATTCTGCTGTCAAAATATCAACTTCATCAATTGTCCATCATATATCAGTGTTGATAGCATTTAACCATGAACCACTAATTAGGACTTTTCCTAAACATTTTCAAACTGATCACGGAATACATAGAATGCAACATTGTGGTTGAACAAAAAATGTTAACATGGAATCTCTTTTGATGTATTATAATTAGGTTTATTATAATAATACCAAGGAAGATTGACAACATATTATTCAAAATAAAACAACTGCTACATCTTATGGCTTGAAAAGAGTTTCCTCCATGTGAGTCCTAAACTAATTGTTGTCCCACCAGAATTTGGACTGGAGATAGGTAACAATGTTCTTGTCCAGCTGGAAGGCCTTGGTGAGAACATCAGGATTGATGGGAGGGTTTGAGCCGAAGACTGCATTTGCAATTGTGATAACTCCTGGGTTTTGGCTGCTGAGACCAGCAAATGCAACTGCATTAGTTTTACCTATATTGAACTGGAAGTGGATGAGACCAACCGGGAAAACGAACACATCTCCAGGGTTTAGGACTTTGGTTATGAGACGATTATCTGGATTGGATGTAACAAAGCCAACATAAAGTGTGCCTTCCAAAACTACTAGGATCTCTGTGGCACGAGGGTGCGTGTGAGGGGGGTTTAGGCCACCATAAGGAGCATAGTCAATTCGAACCAGAGATATGCCAAGAGTGTTAAGTCCTGGTATTTGCGCCACATTGACAGGAGTTACAGTTGATCCAACTGGATTTGCTGTGTTTCTGGGGACATTGAGCCCCGAATAGAAGAAGTCTTCTGCCTTGGCAAGCTTGGGGTCCTTGCAGAACTTCCCATTTACGAACACTACATGAATTAAAAGTAACTTTGTCGACATCACGAATCCATGGAAAAAATATAAGTTCTTATGAAGAATAACATTGCTTCAGATCAAATCTTTTTGCATCTGGTATAATCATGGGCAGAAAAATATTAATTAACATGAAATTACTGAGGAAAAAAAAAAAAAAAAACATAATTTAACTTACCACCATTCTTGGTGTCATTGATGGCTACACAGAAGTCTTGGAGAGGGTCAGGGTCAGAAGCTGAGATTAAAGAGCAAAAGAAGGCCAAGATGGCAAAAGCTGCGAGGAAAACTTGAACTCCTTTCATTACAATTCTGCTAGCAAATCTATTCTACCTTGTATTGTTGTATATGCTATTACTTGGGAGATGGGTGAGAAATCCTGCATGGTAAACAGGTTTATTTATAGGCATGGAAAGAACTGGTCCTTATTTCCCTTCCTTGAAGTAGGTGAAGATGGCTACTCAGAACTAGTCCTTATTTCGGAGATGAATCATTCTTCAACGACTACACTTTCTAGTCCTGTTTTCCTCATACATGAATCATATCATTTCAATACTTGTCGTGGAATCGGTCTTAATTCACTTAAAGTTCTAAACATTTTCATGTTCAGCCTGTATTTTCCTCCGAACGAAGTGCTAAAAACAAGTCTATGCATGAACATCATAATTCGCCAGACGCAAGTTGCCACTTCTTTCTAATTAACATTTATTAAAGTTTTTTATGGGGTGGCAAGTTATAAAATACTAAATTTATAGATATATTATATAGGAATTGCATCAATGACCCTCAAACATGAACTCGAAAAAGAATTCTATGCAGTCTTCTTCATATATCTTTTTTTTTTTTTAATTCACTATTCAGATAGTGGAAATTATTTAATTTATGTCTGGAGTTGCTGCAAACAGCCGGCAGTTTTGACTGTTATAAATCAAGTCATTTTTATAGTTTTCATGATCTAAGAAATGGTAACGAGACAAAAACTTATGGTAGATTTAATTTAAGGCTTCAGATTTTGTCTCCAATCAACATATTATATAATCCCAGTTGACAAAGTCCTTTCTGACATGTGCATCAATACTTAGACATAATACATCTGTGCTTATCACATCCACAACACTGTCAATTTCTTGCAAGTTTAGTCAACCATGCTAGATTGAAACTTTCCAGGTCCGTTGATCACTTCAATTAGCCAAAATGAAATGGGGGCAGCTTTGAATCAATCTCTGATCCAAATCGCGGGAATTGTTGCAGGAAAAAAAAACTGTTCAAAGAATTGTGGATGACTCAGTTCAGTTGCAACTCTTACAGGCTTTTATACTTTTTGAGAATTGAGGTCAGTAAATAAATATTTGGCAAATGCTGA
>JBBYHM010000006.1:7512879-7526515 GCA_038381775.1 Adansonia rubrostipa
GTATATATATAAATTAGAGACTACCGGGAATTGATTTTGGTCATTGAAATTAAGAATTTAACAATCTATTACTAGATCACGCAAGTATTGACATTTCCTCTTCAACTATTACCGAACTAGAGATCATAAAACAATTAAGGTTTACTGCTATTTCAGCCATAATGCAATTTGAATTTATCACTACAATAAATTTTAGTATCATACAAGAAAGAGATCATAAGGCACCATTAATTGAACCCTTGTTCTTACAAATGTCCTATTCGAAAGGTTTTAAAAAATGAAGTTTGGACTCAGTTCAAAGGCTTTCAATCCACCCAAAAGCTGCGTTCATAATAATAATAATAATAATAATAATAATAAAAACACTCTTGGGAAGAGAAGGGTCCAACCTTTAATCTCCCCAGTCTACTCACCTCTACCATTGTCCCTACCCCCTATATTACTCGGATTCAAGTGAATGTCAGACATGGTATGCATCCAACACCGTTATGTTAAATTTTTTTTTATTTATATTTGGTGAGGACTTGGAGGATCATATCTCCAGACTCGTGTTCGAAAATGTGTTAAGACACGAGTGTCGAACACAACTATTTTAAGAAAAATGAAGAGTTAAAGCAACATAACCCCCCCCATCCCCTAACTAACTAAATAAATAAATAAAACATGACACTAAGACTCGGTGATTAGCGCCAACTGAATCTTCATGTTGCATATAGGTGCCTATTAATCAGCATAAGTGCAATCCTACCATTATTTCGCTCATGGCACTCAACCTAGCATAGGTGCCCACTTATAATACAAATTTTAGGTTAATAAGTAAATAAATAGATAATAATTAGTCAACATTTGAATTCACAAGAAAATTAGTTTAATAATTAATTAAAGACTTTTAAATTTCAATTAAAATAAAAAATAATGGAATATTTTAATTTAATAACAAATTCCAAAAGCAAAGAAAAAAGATTTTATCTTCTGACAACGCATCAGGCAATCAAATAAATAAACTCTAATGTATGAAGCATGATATACGAATAAGGAAAAAGGGGAGCAACAAGGCGTACCTTTGTCACATTAACAAAAGCATCCAAATCAGGAGTTGGTTTTCCATTAACTTTAACAATCCATTGTAAAGCATATAACCCATATCTATGAACAGGACTACCACGATGACATCTGAGAAAAGAACAAATTGTCACAAGAAACACTCGATAAATAGAATATCACGAGTGTAAATTTATGTTAAAAGGAAATGGTCATTCTTACAATACTAGAAGATATTTCTTCAGTACAAAGTCGCTAATACATGATGTTTCTTGGTGGGTATGTGTGTGTATATAACTACGCAGTAAAGCATTATTTTCCAATATAAAACACCAGAAAACTTTATTGGATTCGTAATGAAATACTCAGCAGCAGTCCACAATCTTAGCTTAAATAACACTTCAGTATTACAAAAGCCCTTAATTATAGCATAGGGTCCCTTAATCCTTAATAATTTGTGCATGGACTTTCACTAAAATAATTTCATAAACAAGGTACCTACAAGCAAAATTAGGGTTCAAAAGAATTAGCCTAGCAGCAAATTTAAACAAAGCAATAAACAAAAAAAGAAACATAAACCATCTCTTCTCTGTAGAGTAGGAGACTATGCAAGATCAAGCTTGAAGATTGGAACATAAGAAGCCATAGTTGGATTTCTCTTTTCAAGATAAGTCAAAACTTAGGAAAATCTTTTAACTAAATCAAGTAGTTAGGAGTTAATCCAATCATTCAAAGAAGTTAAAAGGGTAAATCTATGATAGGATTAAGGCCTTGAGCGCAGAAAGTTCATAAGGAGCATCACAACATCAGCCATTCTATTAACTGAAATCCTAAAGAACACTTGAGATAAAAAGTCTGTACTAATCCATGAAGTTTGATATCCAAATTTAACGTGGTCAAGCTATTTAATTCTGGTTTATAACAACTCACAGCCAATTGAATTTAGAGTTTTCTATGTTAAGATAAGCCACTATCTTTGGTGAGAGAGTATGATGTCATGCAGTAGCACCAAGCAACAATTTCCAGATTTTTCTTTGAGTTCTCTAGATTGAATTACAGGTTGTTGAGTTAGCTAAGAAAGAAGACTAAATAGGCTTTCAGCCATACGTAGCCCAGGTTAGAAACAAACAAGTCTAAATACGTTTTCAAGTCACACAAAGCTCCAGGTTAGAAACAAGACTCAACAGATTTGCGGGTCCTATAAGGCTCTAACCGTAATTCAACCAAGAGATTTAGCAATTGTAAATGCCACTAGGTGTTGCTGTTTGATAGCATCTGCAACCTACAAAGAAATTTGGCAAATCTCAATGTAAAAAAACCCATATTAAAAATTTTTTGATCCATTAAAAAACCAGATCCATCTAGCACTATGATCATATAGAATACGTATTGTCAATCTTCATGGGTAACATATAAACTTTTCTTAATTGCAATGCAGAATTTAATCTGCACATGTTACAATTTCAGTGGTTTGTGATACTCCTTCAGAACTCTAATTCTTTCACATTCCAATCCTTAATCCCAGTATAAAATCATTCTCATATATTCTTTGAGTGACTGGAACAGTTCCTCATTATCCAATGTCATTAGATTATACAAGAGCAAATTTGAATCATATAACTTCAGAGCTTTCTGACAATCCTAAATTCCTTACAAGTCAATCAGAAATTTTACACACTGTGGGAAGAGAAATATGAACCGCGGCCAATCTCCCAACTTTCAAACTCGATCTTACAGAATTTCCAATCCCCTAGAGAAGCTATGGTTCATGATAAAACTTTTGCTTACATTAATTAGTTTGGCTTCTAGGTCAACTATTTTCAGCCCTGTGGCAAGGCCGTTGCTTATGAAATTATTGTAACAAAAATCCACATTATTATCAAATATCAAGGGATCCCATCCTACATTAATGGGCTTTTATAATGCTATAACCCAAATATATAACCTAAAATGCCTTTACACCAAATTTGAATTGGTTTTGGGCTGTAAATATAGCTCTCAACTTGTTTCTTTCTAATAACTGAAAGGGTGGCCCTACTTCCACGCATGCCTTTTCAAATTCTCACACAAACCAGCCACATTTACTGGCATTTGGATTCCACCTGTCAACTGACATTAAAACCTACATTTGAGTTGAAAAATGCTGAAACATGAAACAGGCTCACCCTAACTGAAATTATTATTTAATATCATAGAATGATATTCAAAATTTGGTTGATATTGGTGCCTATATTTCTTTTACAGCAGGTATCTTAAATGAAGTTTTAATTATTTATCCCATAATTTTGGGACTTCTAGAAAAGTTAGATAAAACTATACTAATTAACTTTCAAAATCACCAACATTAAACATCGAAATCCTTCTGCAAGCAGTCAAAAATAGGTTCTATTAATCCTACAAGATATTGATCGTCACTCCCTTGAAATCAGGGGGCTAAAGACAGTAATCTATTTCCATCAATTCATGACAATCACGATTTAAAAAAACATATATAAAACCTACAAGTGTATTACCTTGATATCATATTTTCATTATTAGGTGAAAACTGCAGCTCTAAGCTATCAAACTTGCAAGCATTTTTCTAACTTCAGGCATATTCATGAATTGACTTGTTAAGGAATTCAAGTAGCAATATAGCAGTGTTCTAATGCCTTCAAACATATTGATGCTAAAAATGATTCCACTGCTTAACTGCCACCTTCTATGTTCGCATCATTACTTTCCAACTAAAATGAAAATAAAAACTTTCTATGAAGTGAAAAATTCCTTACCTTGCCACATAAACACCATGCCCTTCTTCAGGAAGAAAACCTAGAGCACGCACAGCTGGATGAGGATCCTGAACAATACACCCACACCAATTAACCACTCGTGTTGTGCCTTTCCCATCCCTAACATCTGTCCCCACAACAAGATCAATTTCACATCCCTGTCAAATATTACAATTAAAAAGAAAATGAGGCAAAATTGTTTCTACAGTTGCATATTAATACTACTAAAACTTAAAAGTACAAAACACAATACATAAGATAGTACATAGAGCCTATGAAAAAGGTCAAATTAATAATGTAATAATTACAAAGTGGAAAAGAAATATATCACCTTTCTGCCTGTATCTATTTGCTTACCTGCCGAAAGATGGTCATGTTAAGGTTCCCATCCTTTTCACCATCATCCAATGCATGACAAATATTTTCTAAGTCCCAAAAGCAAGTAACAGGCTCCTTATTTACTGCTAAAACCATGTCACCTTCTTCCAATAAATTCTCAGCTTTTGATCCTGCCAAACAACCTCTAACACGTAAAACTTGGCGGCGAACTGGATCTTTCTTGACTAGAGCCTACAAAAAAATAACATCTAATGTGATAATGTACTAATGCAATGAGAACATATAAAACTGAAAAAGGGATATAAAAAGAAAAAAGAAAAGGTCATTGTCCCCAGCATTAGTGTTTAAGATGGCTCAAAAGACTTTGCTAAAGAAAATAGATACAACAAAGGAACAAATAAACATACTTGGATCCAGTCATCGCTCAATCCAAAGCTTCTGGCCTTTGAGAGCAAAGTAGGATAAAGTTCAACCTCTAAGATCCTAACCAGTGGCATTGGCCTTTTGACACCATTTATGAGAAGAGGCGGTCCGTTGCCACCAGATATGATACTGTCAAGGACTTGGCTTATTGCATAAACTGGGATACCTCTCACAAATTGATGATCCTCTGATGAATTGGAACCAAATTTCACCTGAAATCAATGACGCAGGCATCAGAACACTTGGCCAAAATGGAGTTTATCCAAAAAGGCAGATTAATAGAGGAAACCTTTGTTTTTCTTTTCTTTTTATATTTTTTGTTCAGAGTGGAAACCTGTTTTGAAAAGCCTCCCCAGATTGCTTGAACCCTTCCAAGCTCATCTGTTAGCACACCTGAAAATGCGCTACCAAAATCTGCAAAAGAGTTCAAGATCCATTTCATACATTGAAATCAGCACGTGGATAAAATTAGATTTCCACCTTTAGTAAAAGCAACAGACATACCAGTATCCAGCTCAATTACTTCCATATTTGTTGCTCTGTAACGTGGACAGTCAGCAGAGCGAATGTTCAGAGTAGCACATGGATTGGTCACAATTGATTTCCTAGATGTCACTTGTAAGCTTTTATTTAAACCCACAAGATAGACTGAATCTCCACGGCGCAATGCAGGCTCTGTCTCAAATAGAACAAAATATAAATCCTTGTCAGAAGTAGTCTTGTGGTGTTTTACCAACAAACTTAACATAAAACACAATTAAGGAAATCAACATTAACTTTCCATCGCCCAACTCCTCTTTCACCGAGAAAGGACTTCCTTTTACCAAAATGGACTTCCATGAGCATAACAGTATAATATTTTAATCCAGTGGTCAAATCAATTTCCCAAACAATATGTTTTGGACAGGATGAAGCATATAATATATCATATATAACAACAAAAAGTGCAAACTTGGTTGTATAGGGAAAGAGGAGCAAGCAATAATACCCTAACAGTAGAGTAATTGGAAACGTAGAACTCACCAGGAAGTAGTTCTGCAGCATGCACGACGGACGCACCTACAGGCCCTAGTGCTGAGGGGTCATATGCAACTAAAGCATAATTGTGAACAGGGTGAAGAAAAACAACCTGCATTAAAAATGGGCAACTGTAACAAAATATGCTATGGTTTTTCAATGTTGTTCCGTTTTAATAGCATACCTCTCCCGGAATTTCAATTGGATAAGCAGCAAAGGACAGCATCACATCAGATGCAGAGACAGCAACTGTATTCTTGTCAACAGCAACCAAACCCATGCTACGAGAATGATATAAAATGACACCAGTTCCAGAAAAATGTTGTGAATGGACACCATCTGGCATGCATGATGGTGGCACATGAACCTAAAATGAAGATCAACTTAGGTAGTCTAATGAGAAAAAAATGAGAAACAATAAATAGCCAACAATAACAATCTCAACAACAGTCATTACAGCAATAAGAACTCATATAGTACAATGATCTTAGAAGAATGACCTGCAACTAAAGACAATGGGAACATCATCATTTACCCTCAAATAATGTTGTGACAAAAATATTTAACAGAAGGAAAGGAAAAAGTCAAAATGTCTAGTTCACAAGAATGAATTATGTAAATTAACAGAAACATGTTACCTCAAACATTACAAGAGTAGGCTCGATTACTTGTTCAGCAATTGAAGCATTAGCTACTGCTCTTGCACCCTGATAATCCCTTGACACAGCATTTTCCTTGGCAGTTGTGTCCTCCAACTTAACTTCACCAGTTTCATTTAAGGAACAGTCAGTAACAAATCCATCAGAAGACATATCCTCTTCTACTTGTTTTATTTTTGCTCCAACACCTTTTTCATTCAGAGAATGCAATTCCACAGAAGCATACTCACAACTGATTTCCAAACTAGTAACACTATCAGTCAACTCCTGGTAGTTATCTTGATATGAGTGTTCCATATGACTAGCCTCAACATTAACACCAGATGATGGCAGCACGGACGCCAGTTGAAAGGCAGGCTTTGCTGTCCATAAACCAGAGCTGTCATCACGAGTGTATATTTGTGGAGGTGCATACCAGTCATGGCGATCAACTGTGACCAAGACAGACTGTAACATCAACAGAAACACCAAGATCAACAAATAGCAAATATAATCTCAACTGAAACAAAACCTGCACATGTCCACAGAGCAAACAAATAGGATACAGATAGAATGCTGGCAACCAGAGGAACAAAGAGGGAATAAAGCAAGGGAGGGAAGAGAGTATTTAAAGAAGAAATAAAAGGAATGACAAGCAAGCAAATAAGAGAAATGAATAATCGTAAGTTCCACCATATACTTGACAAGATAGGACAAAAATCAGTTCCCAAAAATAGTCAAATCAATTTTATAATCAAGAACTGCACTATATTTTTGGTTCTAAATACTTAAAATTAATTATTCAAACTAACCTGCAACGCTACTAATTTTTAGAACTTAATACCACAGCAGTTCAAATTCTTCTGAACTGAGGTTTAACCAGATCCAATGACCCAAATCAAGACCCTACTACTCCCTTTAAAACTTCTAAACAGAAATTGAATGTTGGAGCATAGGTTTTGGATCACAGAAATTACAATTAAGCAGTGTGTCTCTTCCAGTGTTGTTAAGGTGTGCACCAAACAATAAAAATGCCTCAGACCCTTTCGGGTAATCAGGCATACACCTGCTGTGCCTAGGCACACTTTCTTGTTAGCGATAGGTGCAAAAAAAAAAGGCCCACCTAATTGAAATCCGTTAGAAGATAAGGTCAAATTTGAAAGATTATAGGATTTGTAAATTAGGGGATTCCTTTAATGAAGGATTAGATTAGAATTCCTTAAGTGATTTGTTGTATAGTTTCCTTCTTCTCTAGGATTGTATAGTTTCCATCTTATCTACAATTAGTTTTTCAATTTTGGTCAACTATAATCGACCTAAACTCTTGTATAAATACCCTAGAGTAGGCTGACATTCAATTATAGAGAAATCAGGCATTCTTACCTACTTTCCTATTCATTTCCAACATGGTATCAGAGCCTTGGGCTCGGTTTTTTCCTTTGGCCTTCATTGCCCACCCGTTTTTTTTTCCCCCACCTGTATTGCCATTTCTCCTCCTCCTTTTTCCTTTGGCCTTAATTGCCAAATATATCAGACTCAAAAACAATTTCTGATGAAACTCCAATGCATCATGCATCCGGAGACCTACAAAATATCCAAAAACCTTATAGACTGAACAAAACAAACCTTTTAAAATGATCTCAATTTGTTCAAACCTACTTAAAAAGGAAAGGAAAAATCAGCCATCTTTTAGGAACTGGACCAAAAAGAGAGGATCCCAAGTTCAATGCATTGGATAAGGCAGATTCCATGATCATGTCATGGTTATGGAAATCAATGACCCCTAAAATCAGCAACACTTTATGTTTCTTTTGACATCCAAGGAGATTTGGGATGCTGTCAGACAGACCCACTCCAAGGCATGTGATGCAGCACAAGTCTACGAGATAAAAATCAAGACTAGTGTTATGAAGTAAGGGAATAAGATAGTCATAGAATATGCCAACTCACTTCAGAGCCTATGGCAAGAGTTAGACCATTACTACTGCATGAAAACCAATTGTTCTGAGGATGCTGCTGTTCTAAAAAACTTCAGTGAAAAAAACAAAGAATATGACTTCCTAACAGGTCTAAATGTCGAGTTTCACCAAGTCATGGTGCAAATTCTTGGCAAAGAAGAAGTGCCATCCTTATATGCGACTATAGCCTCAATTCGGGCTAAGGAAAGTCGCCAAGGATTAATGCTAAAAAACCAAACCGAGGTTGAATCAGCAATGACAGTGAAGCTAGAATCATTATCAATCCAGGATACAAGGCAGGCAGAAAACTCAAGAAATTCAAGAAAGGATAGTCGGAATAGTCTTTGGTGTTCTTATTGTAAAAAATCAAAGCACGTCAAAGAAAATGTTGGAAGTTGAATGGAAAGCCTAACGCAAGAAGTCAAGAATAAAGTTACAAAGGTGGACAGAGGAAGAATCATGGTAGAGCCCACTTATCCAATGCACAATCTGAGGCTAATACAACCTCGGAACAGATGGAATTTAATAAAAAGGAGGTGGAAACCTTAGAAATTTGCTAGGAGTCTTAAGAAAATCTAAAGAAAGTGCGAAATGCTCCCCAACACTCTCAGGTAAATCTGTTCTTACTGGTATAAATGCTTCAGATAGAATTTTGGATTCCTGGATCATTGATTCAGGAGCTACTTACCATATGACTCAGTCATCCTCCTTGTTTAGTACCTATTCTCCCTGTCCTAGCAACCAAAAAATTCTTGTTGCTTATGGACCATTCACTACATAGCTGGTTAAGGGGACATACACATCACCTCTCAATTGGTTCTAAAAAATGTTCTGCATGTCCCTAAACTTTCTAAAAACTTATTGCCTATCCAGAAAATTACTTTAGAAATGAAGTGTAATGTGGTTTTCTATCCTACCCACTATGTTCTTCAAGACCAAGCCTCTTGGAAGATGATTGGACTTGCTAAAGAGAAGGATGGACTCTACCACTTTGAAATTGTTAGCATTTCAAAAACTATCAAAGAAAGGTAACCATTAGATTTTCTTTCCTTATCCGATAAAGACAGTGTTTGGCTTTATCATCGTCAGTTTGGGCACCCTTTATTTAGAATATTACATGCTATTTCTGCATCTTTATTTAAAGGATTAGACATTAAAGAACTTCATTGTGATGTGTGAGTTTGCTAAAACATAAACGAGTATCCTTTTCCACTAGAAATAAAAGTTATATTCCTTTCCAATTAGTCCACACTGATACTTGGGGACCTACTATTGCTAATATGACTGGTTCAAGGTTGTTTTGTATCCTTCATCGATGATTCACATGGCTATTTTTACTTGAACCCAAGTTAGAAAGAAGTTCCGTTTCCCTTAACTTTCACATCATGTTTCAAAATCAATTTGGCATCAAAACAAAATGGCTACAGCCTAATAATGCTAAGGATTATTTTAACCATTTTTTATCTTCCTTATTTCCAAAAAGAAGGTATAATTCATGAGTCTTCATGTGTCAATACTCCACAACAAAATGGGGTAGCCAAGAGAAACAAATGGTCACTTGTTAACTATTACACGAGCTTTACTATTTCAACAACATGTTCCTAAGTCTTATTAGGGAGAGGTGGTTCTAACAGCTACTCATATCATTAATAGATTGCCCTCTACAACTCTTGAACTTAAGACACCCATGGAAGTACTTTCCTCCTTTTCACCCAACCTACAGACCTCCAATAACCTCACACCTAGGATATTTGGTTGTGTTTCCTTTGTTCATGTCCATAGTAACAATAAAGGGAAACTAGATCCTACGGCCATTAAATGTATTTTTGTAGACAACTCATCAACAAAAAAAGGATATAAGTTCTACCACCCACCTACAAGGAGGTTTTTTGTCACAACTGATGTAACCTTTGAAGAAGGTAGATCATATTTTACTCAACCTTATGTTTAAAGGGAGAATTCACATATCAAAGATAAAGATAGGGACAATTTTGTTTCCCTAGAATCACAAACAAAACCTCAAATACTACCTCAAACACAAACAGAACCTACAGCCCAAACACAAATAGAACCTACATTATCTCAGACAGAACAACCACCTATTTATGATACCTAGAGATATGAACAGGTTTGTGCAAGAAGTCAAGATCCCAATCCTGATCCAGCACAAGTCCGAGACTCTTCTCTTAATCTTGAAAATGAGGTAACACCAATATTTGAACCTTCTTTGCAAGAAAATACATTAGCTGATTTTGAAAATGCTAATCTCTATTTACCTATTGCTCTTAGGAAAAAACAAAGGGAATGCAATAAACATCCTACATACCCATTATCCCATTTTATTTCATTTGATAAATTCTCACCAGCTTATAAAGCATTTCTTGTGAGTCTAAATTACATTATAGTTCCTGAAAATCTATCTGAGGCACTATCCAGGAGGAATGGAGAAAAGCTATGAGAGTGGAAATGGAGGCTTTAGAGAAAAACCAAACTTGGGAAGTCACTGAATTACCAAAATGGAAGAAACCAATGGACTATAAGTGGGTTTTCTCCTTGAAGTATAAGGCAGATGGAGGACTCAAGATGTATAAAGCAAGGTTGGTAGCTAAGGGTTACAGACAAACATTTGTGGTAGACTATGAAGAAACATTTGCTCCGGTAGCGAAGATAATATAGTGAGAGTTTTACTTTCGTTAGCTGCTAACTTTGGACGGGACCTATAACAATTCGATGTAAAGAACGCATTCCTCCATGGTGACTTGGAAGATGAAATATATATGGAGTTCCACCAGGTTTTGGGAATGATCTGGGGAAAAACAAGGTGTGCAGACCAAAGAAGGCACTGTATGGTCTTAATAGTCTCCTAAGGGCTAGTTTGGGAGATTACAAAGGTAATGTTAGGTACCAGGTTTAAACAAAGTCAAGGGGACCATACCTTATCTTTTAAACACTCTGAAATAGGGTAGTCACTATCCTACTGCTATATGTTGATGACATCATAGTGACAGGGGATGATGACCAGGAAATAGAGGTCCTAAAACAATGCTTGATGAAAGAGTTCAAGATCAAACTAGGAAGATTGAAGTATTTCCTAGGGACTGAAGTAGCACATTCAAAAAGCGGCATCTTCATTTCTTAGTAAAAGTATGACATGGACCTACTAAAGGAGACAAGGAAGTTGGCATGCAAACCAGCTCAAACACCTATTGACCAAAAACCACAAGCTTGAGGACACACCAGAAAATCCTACAATAGACAGTGAGACAAACCAAAAGCTAGTTGGGAAATTGATTTACCTCTCACCTACAAGGCCAGATATAGCCTATGCAGTAAGTTTAGTACGTTAGTTCATGCATCAACTTAAAGAGGCACATCTACAAGTTGTTTATAAAATTTTATAGTATTTGAAAGCTAATCCTAGAAAAGGAATACTATTTTGAAGGAACACAGAGGTGATACTAGAAGCATACACAGATGCTGATTATCTAGGCTCACTAATGGACAAAAGGTCAACTACAAGGTACTATACGTATTTTCGAGGTAATTTAGTTACATCATGAGGTAAGAAGCAAAATGTGGTAGCTAGATCGAGTGCAAAGGCAGAATTCAGAGCAATGGCACAAGTTTTATGTGTTTGGTTGAAGATAATCTTAGAATACTAAAGATCAAAGTGGAAGAACCTATAAGGCTCCACTGTGACAACAAATATACCAGAGGTATAGCACACAATCTTCTACAACATGACAAGACCAAATATATAGAGGTGGACAGACCACTTTATAAAAGAAAAGCTAGATAGTGGAGTCATTTATACTCAATATGTTACTTCCGAAAACCAATTGGCAGACACGTTCACAAATGGTTGAACAGCACAAAATTTCAAGATAATGTTTCTAAGTTGGGAATAGAAAACACTTATTCTCCAGCTTGAAGGGAAATGTTAGAAGATAAGGTCAGATCAAAAGATTATAGGATTTGTAAATTATGAGATTCCTCTAATTAAGTATTAGATTAGAATTCCTTAAGGGATTTGTCGTATAGTTTCCTTCTTATCGAGGATTGGACAATTTCCATCTTATCTAGGACTAGTTTTTAAATTCTGGTTAACTATAGTCAACCTAAACTCTCGTATAAACACCTTAGAATAGGCTGATATTCAATAACAGAGAATTGGGCATTTTTACCTACTTTCCTATTGATTTCTAACAAAATCCTTTTTCCATGCCTTCTATTTTTAATTTTTTTAATTAACTATACCTTTAATAGTAAAAGAAAGGACTAGTAAACTTTCTACTTCTCAATGTTTGAGTATTCAACAACAAACTTGAGACCATAAGAAAATCATGCATATTGACCAACAAAAGGGAAAGAAAATTTTGCATGTTTTCTTGGATAAAATGGACCACTCTTTGAACTTTAATATTAAAATTATACATTTATAAGCTTATTTTATACACACATATACACAAACATATACATATTGCACCTTCACTTTTTCGAGCGTCTTTATAGCCTTGTGCTTCAAGCAATATAAGGGTTCTAGCACTTAGAGGTGCCTTGAGCCCTTGACAACATATGCACCTCTTTTTCTTTCCTTCAAATGCCTTTTCCTTATGCATAAAAGTTTCAATTGATAGAAAAGGTCAATGCATGTGTGTAGGATACTTGGAGCTAGAATTTGATGGTGGCTTTTAGGATACTTAGACAAGGAATTGAGTCAAGTTATTGAAGAATATAAAAATTTTAAGTTTTTTTGGGTATAATAATACATAATAAGTTTTTCTCTTTTTGATAAATACTTATGGATCTTTTTGTAATTAGCTCTTGCTTCACTAGGGTAAGCACCTTTTTATGCCTAGCGCTCAAGTAATACGACACCTTGTAAGTGATGCTACATCTTGTATGTTTTAATTAAAACAGGATCATAGGACCACTCAAGAGCCAAATATCATGCATCTAAAGTTTGAAGAACCAAATCCCAAAATTATTTCTCTAGGCTCCTACTAAACACATAAGGGGAAACTTCAGGAAAAATAATAGAGGATGTTAGATATTTTAAAGACCCTCACAAAGTAACTCAAAATCATAATACATAAGGCTTCTTTCTATTTGAACCTAAATTTACCACCATCTAACACTAGCAAAGTAATAATCAGGTTAATGCCTAAGGAGTCAAATTTATGTAAGAATTTATTGCCTTTTATCAGTCACATTAGGAAACCCTTTGGTCAAGCCTGCTCATCCACATAAATGTATCAAATCACCTCTTTTCAGATTTGGCTCATTTATTCATACGCTTTAAGTCTCATTCTGACTTGTTTAACTTAAAATCAATTCATTCTTAGCTGTTATCTAATTCCAAAAACAGGCTCCACCAAAGGTTACCTGCCTGCATTTTTCTCTGATTTACATGCTTCTTCTTTTCCTCGAACAGTGAAAGAAGACCCAT
>JBBYHM010000006.1:7528190-7615526 GCA_038381775.1 Adansonia rubrostipa
ATTTGAATCCCTGCTCACTCAACCTTAATTCCTCATATAGTCTATTTATTGCCAGAAATATTGTTCATAAAGGAGAAATTATTTCATCCACGGCTAGTGGAGTTTTAGACTTTATAAGTAGAATTAGCAAGGTGACACATACCCATAAGATATATACATATATATATATAGATATATATATATATATATATAAAAACCTAAAAAGCCAATTTAAAAAAGAAATGGAACATGTGGGCGTCTGAAAACCCCACCTATGGAGTTAATAAAAACTCCAGTATCATTGTAATAAAAATGAACTCTCTGAAAGTAAACCTTACCCATCCAATTTTCCAGAAAACGCAACACAATTTTCAACCACTGAAGTTTGAAGAAACATATTCATTAGGTGAAACTACATAGTCAACAATAAAATACCTTTCTCCGATGACGGTCCATGTAGCTTATATATTCTAAAGGCACTCGAGCACCCCGAGACAGCTTAGATAGAACTGAGATTAGGTCGTCCAGTTCTGATATCTCCTCACCGACAAACTTCTTAATGATGGCATGTCGAGGAACTCCAGCTCTATATAGCATATATCTACAACAGAAGGAAATCTAACTATTAACCAATTAAACAAAGCCCACAGAGACAAAGAAGCAACCTCATAATTGATACATATTAGAGTAAATCTAATTGTGTTATACACGACTGCCATATTTCCCGCATTGGTGGCCCAATAGGATAAGCAATCAATGATGTTACTTCAGACACACTTATGTCTTGTTGAAAATGGCACTAAGCATGAATCAGTCTTTCAACCTCCAAAAGTGATGAAGGAATCTTTGGGTGCAATGCATAGGGACGAAAAAATAGTTCATTAAATAATAATAGGTAAATCAGAATTATATCATGAATTATGGCCAAAAACCAAGCTTTATTATTTAATAAATTAGCATAAAGAATTTAGAAAGACAATGCTTGCATCGACACAAGCTAATACATTCAGCAACAAAGGTTATTTTTCTTGCCAATGGATAGGCCCTGAAACTAGGCATGCTAACAAATGCACATTAAGCTTTTTTTTTCTATTATTTCTTTTCAAGATACATTTTGACTAATTAGGCTTGAAGAATTTCGTAAATAGTCAGGTAGAGAGGTAAACCAACCCAGGTTCTGATACATATACAAGACCACATTGGAAACGAAAATTTCTTGCCTGTTTCAAGTAACAGCAAAATAAGTCAAATTATCTATCAAAAACAACAATAACATACTCAACAAGCATAAGGATAAAAGCAAATAATAATACTATTTAGCAAACAATATATGTAAAGCCAGACTAAGAAAGGACAGGCAACAGGGGCAGTGGGCTGCCAGTGCTAAGCAGAAACTGCAACCTACCTGCTGATAAGACAGGGGATGTATTACTGCACCACTTACTTCTAGGAAGTGAGCAGGAGTTATTGAGTGTAAATCCTCAACCTGACCAAAAAAAAAAAAAGGGAAATAGATTATCTTTTGCCATCATATACTAAACATACAGCAAGTTGACAAACTAAGAGAACGAGCCTCTGAAAATTCAGTTAATAGCTACTTCCAGAAAGAACTTCTGCAGCACATTACACGAACTTATTTGAAGACATCATTGGCATTAATATCACACAGCACAAACAAACTGAATTGTATCCCACAATGATCAAAATCAGGGTCAACGTTCTTCTGAAAAGGTTGTCCCTGAAATGCGTTTGATGGGTCTTGTGGGATGGAGATGCATAGAAGAAAATTATTTTTCCAACTAATGTCCAAAATTAAGTTTCAAGAAATTTGACAGTATGCATAACAGATAGGTACTAAAATTATATTTAGGATACATAATTCAAAGCAATCATAAGAACATATGCAAGGGCCTTATGCCAGCTAATACCAAGTTCAGAACCATTGTCCAGAAAAATGTCTGAACCAAAAATAGAAATATGTTACTTTCCTCCCAAAATCCTGAATCCAACGACATAGCATCAAGACTCTAGGCACATGTGCAATCAGAGTGTCAAATCACATTCCTCAGGGACCATGTAAGGACTATAGCGAGAAAACAGTTAATCTGCTTTATCAAAGTCACAATTAATCACAAATTATATAACATGAGATGTAATGTAAACCTCAACGCATCAGAAAATGAAGAGCAAAACATACATAAATGAGAAAGAATAGTCTTACCACTAATTGCGCACCCAAAGGTGTGCCACCTCTTTCAATTTCTAACTCTATATTCTGCTCAA
Source organism: Adansonia rubrostipa (assembly GCA_038381775.1). Lineage (NCBI taxonomy): Eukaryota > Viridiplantae > Streptophyta > Magnoliopsida > Malvales > Malvaceae > Adansonia > Adansonia rubrostipa. The sequence goes on from JBBYHM010000006.1 coordinate 7,530,453, forward strand.
CACTGTCATCAAGTAAAGTTTCCAACTTCAGAAATTGAGTAACTACCTGCAATAGGCTTTCAATAACATATTAAATGCAATAATGAAGCGATTTCATTTCAAATTGCAATAATTAAGCATATTCTATTAGGGAAATGAGTAGCTGCACTGTCAGATTATTTAAAAAAAAAATCAAATAGTTTGTCATGTATGATCACAGTGCAGCAGAAATCAAGTATCTGCTGTTAAACACTAACCAACAAAGCAAAACCCACATTACTTATTAAAATCAGGTAGGAATCTTCCAGAGTTCCTTATAAATCCTAATCATTAACAATAAATGAGTTCTCAACTGAGAGGAGGAGGGGGCAAATCAATTAGGAAGATACTTTATCTCACACACACACACACACCAAAAAAAAAAAAAAAGGAAGAAGAAGAAGAAGAAGAAGGAAGAGAGTCCAAAATTCATTCATGACTGCTCATGAATAATTTAAAACTTAGATTATTACATAATGTCAATAACTATTATCAAAATTTAGACAAGGCAGAGAAAAAGCTGATATTCCTTTAAAAATTCAATCATATAGGAGTAAGAAAAAAAGAGAAAAATCAATAAATACCAAAAAAGAATCAAAATTTGTTTCTTCAATGAGTGAGTGCATAACTTACCTCCCCATTCACCCGAACAAGTACATCACCTGGCTCCAAATGGTTATGAGAAGGGCCATCAGGCACCTATAGTAGGTTCAGATTCAGAAATAATAGAATAAAAAAGAACAGAAAAAGAGAGCAAATATAAAGCAAAATTTGAATAACAAAAACTGAACTTTACTCACCACAGAGTCAACGACAAGCATTCCAGTTTCACCTTGTGCAGATGCATGTCGTGCCATCTAAATTGGGAAAAAGAAAATGAAATGAGAAATTACTCTTTACAAGACATGGAAAGCTAGAAAAAATGTTGATGGCCAAGAACTAGGAACCTGCTCTGTTTCACTTTGGAGACCAAGACGACGGATCTCATCAAAACCTTTATGCAGAAACGTAGCCTACATGAAAAAAGATATCCTACATTAAATCATATAAAAGAAAATTCCCAAACATTGACAAAAATATTAAAAGCATAAGCACATAAATAAAAACATCTACACAATGCAGCAGTTGCTAAGCAATGCTGTGTGTGATGGTGTTGACTAGCACTAGCACTAGCACTATCTTGTATAGTGCTTGAACGGTTATGTCCCCATTGACGATTTTTATTAAGCCTCAATTGAAGGAAGATCAACAATTTATGTAAGGAATCATGAATGGTAAGCTATATATAGATGGGTTTGCAATTGTCCAGGGATCATTTTTTTGAAAAGGATAAATATCTCAGTTGACTAGATTGAAGCATTTTTAATATATTTTGTCTTTATCTTTATACTAATCATTTATTTATCTCATAGTCTTAGCCTATCTAGAGTAGTTAGCATGTCAATATCTTAGAGTTCTAGTTTATCTAAAATTCGTATATACTTATTTCTTTGTACCTATATATAGTTGAAGAAATATGCTACATAACAAAATACAAGCCTGATTCCATAAACAACTATCTTGCTAAGTTTTCTTAGATGGTATCAGAGCTAGTCTTGTCAAAATAAAGTATTTCTTACAAGTCTTTATTGCTGCAAATATTTCTTTTGAAATCCAGGACTTACTCCTCGATTTAACCTAATCATTGTCAGCCTTCATCTGGATGCAACTTTACCACACTTTTTCCCCTTAAATTATGTCTTATATTTCCTTTGAATTCTCCTCTATCCCTAAAACCACAAAAATAAAGTTTTCCAATTTCGATTCTCATCCTGTCCAAATAAGTAATGTTCGGCTAAATGGAGACAATTTCTTTAGTCAGTCTCAATCTGTTCGAATGTATATTTAAGAGGGAGGAAAGATCAGATATCTAACTGGAGAAAAGAAAACCCTAAGGAAGGAAGACCCAATGCATGCTACCTAGAATGCAGAGAATTCCATGGTCATGGCACGGCTTGTCAATGCAATGGATGAAGATATCAACTCCAACCACATGTGCTATTCAACTACCAAAGAACTTTGCGACAATGTGAGCCTAATGTACTACAATCTTGGGAATCAATCCCAAGTTCATGAATTGCAATTGCAACACAGTAAGGTTTGATAGGGATGAAATACTGTTACCAAGTATTTCAATATCTTGAAAGGGCAATGACAAGATTTGGACATGTTTAATGACTATGAATGGAAAAGCCCTGATGATTGCATTCTTCCCAAGAAAACTGTGGAAAGCAACCAGATCCTTAAATTTCTTGCTAGCCTTAATATAGAATTTAATGAAGTAAGAGGAAGAATAATCGGTCGACAACCACTTCCCTCGATTAATGAAGTGTTTTTAGAAGTTAGGAGGAAGGAGAGTCGTAGGAGCGTCATGTTGGGTAAAAAAGTGGTCGTTGGTCCCATTGAAAAATCAACTCTTGTCTCCTTTGACGCTACTAGAAACCAATAGAAGACAAGTGGAAAAACTCAAGTGTGGTACGACTACTATAACAAACCACGGCATACTCATGAAACTTGTTGGAAAATCCATGGAAAACCCACAAATTGGAAAAGTAGCAAATCAAGTGAAAGAATGAAACATGTGACACCCTCTGCTAGCAAGGCCGAGACAAGCCCATTTAGTAAGGAGCAGATGGATAAGGTTCTCAAATTGCTAAAATCCAATTCGACATCAAGCATTCTTGCTAGTTCCCTTGCTCAACCAGGCAGCATTTCTAGAGCCTTTCCAAGTTGTCAAATCTTCTACACCATGGCTTATTGATTTTGGTGCATCTTCATATTACCAATTTTTCTCACCTATCTAAATCTTATTCACCTTATCCTAGAAATTTAAAAGTTAGGATTGCATATGGTAGTTTATCACCTATGGTAGGAGAAGGCTTGAAACAAATCTCTAAAAATATTATTTTAAAATCTATTCTTCATGCTCCTAATCTTTCTTTTAATATTTTGTCAGTGAGTAAATATCCAAATATTCCATCTTGTTGCATGTTTTTATTCTCATTGTGTATTTCAAGACCAGAGCTTGAGGACGATGATTGGCAGTGCTGGGATGATAGATAGTCTCAACTATTTTGATGCCAACTCCTTCGTTAATCAACAAGCTCAAGGCTTGAATAGTAGTATCAGTTCTCTTTCTATTAATGAACAAATTATGCTTTGGCATTTTAGATTAGGGCATCCCAGTTTTCCTTATCTAAAACATTTATTTCCTGATTTGTTTAAAAATTTGAATTGTTCTTCTTTACAGTGTGTTATCATTTGTCAAAAACCATCGAGTGTCTTATGTTTCAAAACCTTATCGTTCTTCTAAACCTTTTTATTTGGTTCATAGTGATGTTTGGGGACCGTCAAAGGTTACTACTTTATCTGGAAGAAAAAAAAGGTTTATGACTTTTATAGATGACCATACTCGATTATGTTGGGTGCATTCAATGAATGAAAAGTCTGAGGTAGAAAATTTATTCAAGAATTTCTACAATATGGTTAAAAATCAATTTCAAACAAAAATTAGTACTTTACATACTGGCAATGGCACAGAATATTTCAACAAATGTTTAGGCAATTTTTTTAATAAAAAAGTGTGCAACATCAATCCACAAGTCGTGATACACCTCAATAAAATGGTATTGCTAAAAGGAAAAATCACCATTTACTTGAAGCAGGCCGGACCATAATGTTTTATATGAATGTTCCAAAATATTTATGCAGAGAAGCTATATTAATAGCTTTGTATTAAATCAATAGGATGAACACCCAAGTTTTAAAATATACTACACCTTGGAACTATCTCAAAACAATATTTCCTAAGACTAGGTTAACTTCAGATTTACCATTAGAAGTGTTTGGTTGCACTATGGTTTGTCCATATACCTGATCATCCTCGGTTTAAGATCCAAAAGCAAAAAAAAAAAATGAGTGTTCAGAGGACAACTTTAAACCAGCTTGAGGGAGAGTGTCGAAAAGGATAAATATCTAAGTTGATTAGATTGAAGCATTTTAATTATCTTTTGTATTTGTCTATATACTTATCATTTATTTATCTCATAATCTTAGCCTATCTAGAATAGTTATCATGTAATTATCTTAGAGTTTTCGTTATTTATCATGTAATTTACTCAAGAGTTCTAGTTTATCTAAATGCTTATCACTTTGTACCTATATATAATTGAGGAATACAACATAACAAAATACAAGCTTGATACCCATAAACAACTATCTTAGTAAGTTTTCTTAGACTTTAGGATTATGGATTATCAATATATTACAGCATTCAATTTGTATATTCACTCTACTTATTCCTCACTATTTTCTCTCATTCTTCCTCTATCTTCTCCGATTTCATCTGACCCTCAATTCTCTCTTTTCTTCCAGCTTCTCTCTTCTCTCCTCTATCTTTCACTCCCCTTACCCACTTTCTCATTCCTTTCTCCTGCTGACACATCAGAAGGTGGGATCAAATAGTGCTTACTGTTCTACCTGTAAGTTAATATGTTTAGCGTTTGTTACCGAAAGGAGAGGTGCAAGCATGCCAAGTTAGTTCTTTTTTTTCAGTTTTCAAAAGAAAAATCTATAAAAAAAGCATCTGCATACCACAAAAATAAACAAGGCTAGTTTTCAGTTTCATATGATTGCTTGAAGTAACATCAAGACATGAACATCAATAAATTCCCTCATTAACTAACCCAATAATAAACCTTCCGTATTATAGAAAGAAAGGGGATAAAAAAAACAAAGTAAAGCTCTACAAGGATAAAATCAACAACAAACCTGAAGCGTACCACGAGGTATAGAGACTGCTTCCCACTTACTCGTGTACGAATCTCCTCCTTTCTGGAGAAATTTTAATGCCCTTACTACCTGAAAATCAAATGACTAAAGTTTCAATGTCTATTTTACATAGAAAGCAGGCATAAAACTAAGAATGAAGGTTCTTTTTGTACAGAAAGCAACAGCAAAACCTATTTTCAGGTGAAATAAAACTATTGACATAAAATCCAAAGGAGGAGTAACAGTTCCTCATTCCAGTTTTTAGAAACATAGCAGTAAGTTAGCAGTACTTTGAATACAAGAATAATTGAAACACTAAATGTTCGATAATAAATCTGAAAAGCTAAAATAAACTAGTTCTGCAAAATTCTGACCCAATAACACAAGTGCAAAAAACAGGCGCAGAAATGTAGCATGAAAAAATAACCTACACAACAGTCTTGAGCAGGTCAATATGGCTTTTAAGGCTCCACAGGTTCTCATCTACTCAACAATTATCTGACTGGACTGATTATATTTTTACTATCCAGAAATTTTCTTTAAAAAAATTAGTAACAAAAAAAAAAAAGTAACTTATGCAAGCAAGTAAGCGCAAATATATAAGCTGTAAATTTCACATTTCAATCCATAGAAAAAAAAAATAAAGGAAAAAAGAAAGAAAAAACCACAGACTAGGACTGAATTATATGAGCTCTAGATTTGTTGAGGAAAATCTTAATTGATGCAACTCCCAATAATACTTACAAGGCATACAACCAAAAATAATAATAAATAATAAAAATTTTATTTTAAAGGACTAAACCTTTCCCGGAGCAACCTGTGAAAAGATTTCAAGAGTAAGTTTAGGTCTTTTAGTTACTCCCTTAAGATACAAATTCTAAGCGAATCATAGAAAGCTTGAGCTAGATGAACTGTTAAAGCTTCCATCCTCATGAGAAAAATGAAATCTCAGATAATACCAGAAGCAACGCATAACGGGTGAAGCAGTTAAGGTATTACTCAGTACTCACGCGCTCTAGAGGTAGGAAAAAGGCAGAAGCACTGGATGATGTCTTGCCACCGGCATTCAAGGCCACAGCCCTACCTTGCCAATCAATCACTGGGGATCCACTAGAACCACCTTTAGTGCCGGATGCTGCCTGGCAGTAAGCATAAGTGTAAAACAATACAGTCAAGGACAGCCAAGCATGCATGTAAAAGTCAGATAATAGCACAACCAAGAAGGGCGTTTCATCAAAAAAAGACAACGTGCAACAAAACTACTAACATTGATAGCGTCATTGAACATTTTAACGCCGCACTGATCGAAAACATTATTAAAATTACAGGTCAAAATGCTACAGTTCCATCACAATGCTGCTCAGGTTATAAGCATTTAATACTGTCTAAAATTGTTTGCTTATTCTGAACCCGGTTAAATTTATATCCACATAATGGCTTTTTATCATTCTAAAGATCACTGTCTACTTTAAACTTACTTCATAGAATGAAACCATATAATTTTCCAATGACTTATCATGAACTTCTATCAGAGATGCATAAAGTTACATGGTCTCTCTATTTCCAACTTTAATATTTATCTTTTCATTTGAGGAAGTTCGAAAACTATTCCTTTTCCCTGTTTTCTTTTGGGTACAGTATATCCCTTTTCCTTTTTTCAACCAATAAAGTCTTGCTTTATTACATTCCATATATGTTTTCTTTTTGGCATTAAAAACCATTAAACGTCGATATTTCTTTCCTAAAGCAAAACATGGATATTCAATATGGAAATTAGCGAGTATATATTGCACAAAACAAGCATTATGTGACAAATATTTTTTATGAACTTTGTGACAAAGCCATGATTTTGCCTATATTAAAAGCACACCAAAGAAATAAACTAAAAATTAATCTAGGAAGGTTAATCAACCCCCTCCCCCAAGGAGAAAAGGCTCCACTAATGGCTAGTAAGAAGAATACACTACATACCTGTATGTAGAAAGTGTTGAAGTCGTTATAGCCATCCCTACAACAAATAAGCATGTCAGTAACCATGACAAAAATACTAACTGTAAACGAACCAACAAAAAGCAAAGGTTCTAGAAATCATAAGCTAGACTACATATGTCAAACTACAAACCAAAAGTCATGACGATGACCTAAGAGACTGAACACCATATCAGAAAATTCTTCACAATCTAATACTGGCAAAGGAAAATATGATGCAAAATTAATTTGAAGTTATGCCAGGTAACCAAATGTGCAACCACATGATAATCACCTATAATGGAAATTGATGTGCGGTGCGCATGTAACTCCTATATGGCACACCTCACCAAGTCTAAAGCATTAGCATAATGATCGCACAAGTCAAAGTAGAGGGTGAACTATATCTTAAATTAGCGGAAGTTGCCAAATGAACATATGAATGAAATCAAGCTTAAAATCAATCTCAATCAGACAAAGTGACAACTGTATTTGAAATATTGCATCATATGATAAGACAAACAGCGCCTCAAAAGCAAGCTTCAATCAAGGTTGAGTTGCTGATAACTCTATATGAGTTATTGAGTCTCATTATGTGCATTAAATTAGCTAAGTTTTAGACATTTTTATTTAGATTATATTTATTTTTAGTAGTTTTTAAATTAGTTTTATTTACTTTCCTTATATTTAAATCACTTAGTTATTTAAATGCTTTCCATATTTATGTAGGTCAAATCCCGAAGGAGTTTCCAAAAATGCTACAACTTAATAAAGAAGCAAAGTGGATTCAACTTAGTAGTTTCCAAAAATAAATTATTCAAGCTACTTGCATGCCAAGTTTCTCTCCAAGGTTTCACCTATATATAAAGGACTCTTCGGGTTAGAATTGGAGATATCCCAGATACTCTATAGCTTTTATTTTTCTCTACTTTTCTGAAGAGGATAGCAGTCATCGGGATTTGCAATTAGAGAAGGATTAAAGAAATTGAAGATCAAGACCTGACACTTCTTAGTTTTCTCTTTCCCTTAATCTTTTTATCTTTATTGTAATGTTTAGGATAGTGAAAATTTTTTGTGTTTTATTTAATTAATATGAACTAATTTTATTTTTCTAGGGTTGCAATGGAACTCAAAATGTAGTTTGGATTATTTTATTATTTTTTCTTGATTTAATGATAATTAATTGTTTGTTCAATCTTGTTCTTAATGTTTCTAATTGTGTAGCCATCAATTAGATTGATTTGGTAACACTAATGAACTTAGAAAAAGGAATTTTGTGTTTATATCTGGACTGAATGACATACATTTCATATTCATCTTATATTGAATTGATCTAAATGTTAGATAGAAATATACTAGCATATCATATGTAACCAAGTTAGATTCAAAACTTAAAAAGTTTCTTTTAATTCAATTTGCATAGGAATATAGTAAATTGGATAAAAGAGATATTTTTATAAGACTATCAAAAGATAATTATAAATAAATTAGAACCATAGATTAACAACTCATTGCCCTTAGTTAAGATGATAACACAGATTCAAATGAAGTATTGAGGGAAATTGTAATCCTAGGCTTTTATCATTGATTAAGTAAACCCTATTTAATTTTAGTTTTATTTTATTTTATTTTACAATCTTTTAATTAGCTACTTGGACAAGATTAAATAGTTTTAATTTTATTAATTAGCGAATTTAGTAAAATTCCTCGTGGGAATGATACTTTACTCCATCCCTATATTACTTGTTTATGATACATGCACTAGCATCTAAATCCAATAACAGTTGACACAATCAATTTTGGAACCAATAATCTCTAATGGTAATGAAAATATGTTAAACTATTATCATAATCGGCGTAAGAAAACCAATTTAATGGGAAAAAAGCATGTGGTTATAAAAGGATTTTCCTAATGTTTAAGTATTTAGTTTAAGGGGTATATTAGTTAGTTAGCACTTATAAATATATCGGAGACTACAACTTTGGTAGACTACTTTTTCCTCAATAACATTGCACAAAGCCACACATTCTTGGCTAGAAATTTCTCATTCTCAAACCTTAAACTTTAGCCCTTTTACCCAAGAAAAAAAAATCCATCGACCTGTGCATCTTTCCTGTTGATCCAAAAGCCTTCAATCATTTTTAGTGTTTAGTGACAACTTAGATGTTAACTTGTTAAATTTAGTTCTCTGTTCTACATGTCAGATTTTAGCAAATTTAATTGTTAGCACAAAATTCAAGTTTTTGATGATCTTCGACTTGTTCATGGTAGATTGACTAAGACAGAGAAAGCCAAACAATTTTCTTTGTTGATTAGTCCATGTAAGTGTTCAATTTGAAGCTCTGTGTGCTTCGCTACATGCAAACTCTCATTGCTAAAGTTTTGTTCAAGTCTTGCATTGTTTAATCCTATGCATTGTTTTGTTCTTGGGTGTTGCTGATCTTTCGATGGCTTTTATTGATATTTATTATGGCTTTTTGTTGACATTCATATCTATGGCTGAGTTTGCTATGGTTAAATTTTTGTTTCAGCAGCCATTGCTAATTATGGTTGATCCTTTTACTTTGGTTCCATATTTGAGTAAATTACGGATCCTAAATCTGTCCAACCTCTTTGGTCCCTTTCCAACTAACCACCTGAAAGTTGAATGGTAATAACTACTTAAACTGAAGGCAATTCAAGTTTATTTTACTAACCATCTTGTTAAAGTTCTCCTACTAGTACTTACAAAAAGACTTAAAGAATAGGTGAAGGTCCTAACAGCACTGAGAAAAAGATAGGGAATAGCACAAACAGATACTCAAAATATTATCTTCTTTATGAAATTTTATGGAACCACAACTAGCATATAGGTGCACCCACCTTGATACGTGTAAAGAGGTGTAAGAGTATCTTAGGTTGCTTTAAACTAGTAGTCTAACCTGCACGTATGCTCTCTACCTTGAATTTTTTGAGTTGAAAAAGAACAATAGATCAATTATGAAATATTTTGCTAAGTTAAAAGAGGATATATGAGGAGCTAAATAATCTCTAAACTATTTCTATAGATGTTCGTGAGATGCAAAAACAATGAGAGCATATAATAGTTCTCAAGTTTTTATCCAGTTTACTTTCAAATTTTGATTCAGTGAATACAGATTTTAAGGAAAGCTGACCTTCCCACTCTTGCCCATGCTTACTCTCAGGTTCTTCACTCTTCTTCATTCAAGGAAGGGCTTACTAGCGTTACGAATTCTAGTGGCGTAAAATCGGCTCTTATTTCAAATAGTTTTGTAATGAACAAGTTGTATTGGCTCATAATCTAACCATAGAGGTAGGTGGTACATTTATTGGAGGCAGAAGCTTTTGTGGTGGTCAAAGAGCTCAAGGTGGCCCAGAGGGTTGTAATGGAGCTATAGATACCTATAATGCACACATTGTGAATGAAAAATCATAACCAAGATCAATGTTGGAACTTACATGTAGACCTCATGTGGCGAATGTAGCAACACAACTACTAATTTTAATTTTACTCCAACTAATTCCCCCTAGAATGTTTATGGCTAGAAGACAATGACATTATCAGCAGATGTGTATTTTTAATTCCTTCAGCATCAGACAACACAAGTTTCTCATACTGTGACATCTTTAGCTCAAACCATTAATTATGTCACTTGTCTATCCTCCAATTTTTTAGATCCAAATTCATGGGTTCCTGAATTTGGTGCTAATTACCATATGACAAGTACCATTCATTTGTTATCTAAAATAATGTTACCACCATTATTTTAGCTAATGGATCTACTACTCCAGACATTGGTAGTGGCATTCCTCAGTCTAGTTCTTCACTTTCTCTATCTTCTAATTTATGCATACCTTAGTTTCCCTCCAATCTTATATCGCTCAGCAAGCAAACCAAAACATTGAATCGTTATCTTTCTTCCCGATTTTGCTATTATCCAAGATTTGCAATCCAGGACTTTTAGACAAGGAAGATGATTAGAGGAGGGCATGAAGGAAATGTGTTGACTATTATATATACAAGTTGGACCTATAAATAGAGGCTCAAGCAGTGGGTCAAGCTCAAATACAAGCTCGAATAGGCAAATCACGTAAACAAGATTAATCAAGTCACGCTCGAATAATTTGATTTTATCTCGAGCTGAACTCGAGCTTCCACCATTTGGGCTCAGCTCGACTCGATTACAGCCCTAGTCTCATCCGGATTAAGGAGCTTCCATAAAAGATGAGATGCATGCCTTGAGGTATAATGATACTTGGGAACTTACGAAACTCCCAATTGGTAAGCAAAGTATTGGTTGCCAATCAGTTTCTAGAACTAAAGTACATCCAGATGGCTCAATTGATAATTGAAAGCTAATTTGGTAGCTAAGGGTTATACTCAGGTGAATAGAATTGATTATTTAAAAAAAATTCACATGTTGCTATGCTTACCATTATTCATTTGTTTATTTCATTGGCAACTACTTTTAATTGGCTTTTCCTTAAGTTGGACATTAAAGTACCTCTCCGCCTAGTGACCTTGAAGAGGAAGTTATACGGAACAATCACCTAGATTTGTCGGTCACGGGGAGTCAGAGCTAGTATGTTTGAAAAGTCTTTGTATTGGTTAAAACAATCTCTTAGGGAACAGTTTGGGAGGTTCAGTGATGTCATTAAATTTGGTAGTAGACCATTCTATCTTATATTGACAAACAAAAGCAAGTAAAATTTTATTGATTGTTGACGCGAATGGTGATAGTCATTAGGGGTGGTGATAGTGAAGGGATACAAGCACTGAGATCGTATCATCAAACTAAATTTTAGTTTTGCTAGATCTTGTAAAAGGATTTCACTATCCGAAAGGAAGTATGTACTTGACTTAATTTTTGAAACTAGATTGTTAGGATGCAAACCTATGGATACTCCCATGGATCCTGACACCAACTATTAGTTGATCAAGGTGATAAGTTAACTGATCCAACTTATTATCGAAGATCAATTGGGAAGTTGAACTACTTGACAATTACTAGACTAGATATTTCTTTCGCAAAGTGTTGTGAGTTTTTAGTCCCCAAGAACAAGTCATTAGGATGTTGTTATCCTTATCCTTAGATATCACAAGGGTACCTCCAAGTTGTGTCCTACTTTATAAAGACCATGGTCATTTCCACATTAAAGGTTATACTAATGCAAATTGGGTCCGATCTTCAAATGATAGAAAATCTACCACTAGTTATTATGTGTTTACTGGAGGTAACTTAGTTTCTTGGAAGAGTAAAAAACAAATAGTGGTTGCAAGATAAGTGTTGAATCAAAGTATCAAACCACGACAAGTACTGCTTGTCAGTTTGTATGATTGAAACATTTGTTGGAAGAACTTAGGTTTAAGCAACAAGGGCCCATGACTCTAATTTATTATAATCAAGCAACTCTTCATATAGCCTCAAATCCATTGTTCCATGAAAGAACAAAACATACAGAAGTGGATTGTCATCTAATTCGACTAAAACTTATCCAGAATGTGATTTGTACAAAAATTTGAGGTCTAGGGACCAACTAGCAAACTTATTTACAAAATCTTTACTAAGTTCTAAAGTGAGATATACTTGTAACAAGCTAGGTACATATGACATATGCTACAGCTTGATGGGGAGTGCTAAGTCTTTAGGTTAAGGGATATATTAGTTCCTTGGACAATGTTCTAATATAAATACATGGGAGACTACCACATTGGTAGAATATCTACATTTTCACAAATAATAGTTTGCTAAATAATATTGATTCTACATCCATTTGGAAAGTGGAATATTCAAAGAAAAACGTTAATAGATCTACTACATACCTTTTATATTGAGGCGCATCTCTATCCAAACGAGCGATAGTACTAGCCAATATGGAAACCTACAAATTTGATCAAATCAGCCAAATAGTTGTTAGGTACCTGGTTTTCATGTTCTATATTAGCATGACATAGTAGGACATCACTCAAGAAATAACTAGTACTAGAAAAACCATAAATTTCTCAAAACCAAATTAAAAGACCCCTTCATTTAGTGTTTTTTTTTTTTTTTGGACAATCCTTTAAGAAGTGGAATTAAATATTAAATTAAAAATCATTGCATGAAGTTAAGAAATTAAAAGTAAGAAACGAATAGAAGTAAAGCAAGACAACTAATGCTATTGTATTACCTTCTCTCCACTATCATTACCAACAACCCTAATTTCTAGCCCGACACAAGCAGCCTCTGGGGCAAGTGGAATCTCCTCATAGTCTAAAAATTGAACATCCTCAGGATTGTAACGAAAGAAGCCAAAATCATGAACCTAGTGAACAATAACATAATTTTACTCAGTAATACCATATACATATAGCAAAACCACAATATAGCAAGTGTTATCACAAGAGCAAGAAAAAAAAATCTAATGGAACGCAAGGCATATGTTGAGCCAGATAATCTACTTGAATGCAAGGCATATGATGCACTAGATGATCTAACACAACCCAAGTTGCTAACTTCAAGTCAAGCGTTCCTTGGACAACAACCAAAATCTAGCAAATTGCCAATAGTACACTGCAAAAATCATGTCCATAATCCTACTGCAGAATAATCTAAATTACACTCAGAATATACTCACCGGATCCCTATATATGGGGTGCACAGTAATTTCTTCTCGATTTACAAACATTGCTTCGGCAACAACAGGTCCTAAAAAAGACAAGATAGCAAGTCATTCTTCTCGGTCAAACTCTTTTTCCAATTTTGCTGCCAACAGCTCTTAAAACTGAAAAGCTACTGCCATTACTGACTGTGGGTTGAAACTGAATCCAATAAGGAATATCAGAGAGAATAGATAGAATAATAATAGTATTGCTACTTTTTTTTCCTGCTCCTCCTGATCTTTTCTTTTCTCTGATTAGTTCAAACACTAATAAGATACAAATTGTCTTAGGAAGACCGAATTTAAGAATTTTACAACCAGTTTTTTCCTCACTTTTTCCTTTGGAAAGCAAAGCACTTTGGCCTTATGTAAGCATGAGTGATGCCAGATACACACACAAACATATATATATATATATATATGGACACACATATATATAGCAACCAAAAGTAAGTACCTAGGTTGCGAGATTTTTCATGCATTTGCAGTTTTAAATTTTTGGATCATTTCACCAGTTTATTAAAAAAGAAAGTGTACTAAGCAGGAATATTTAAGATGAATCATATGCTAGCTTTTTTGCCCAGTCAGAATCAACATGAGAAAGAGTAAATTACCATTCATGTTCGATTATAAAACGAGCATATAGATAAAATGCAAGGCACATGCAACCCCTAATTGATCTATATAATCGTAAAATCATCCTTTTTATTACCCACAACAGTCAATTTTTTTTATTTCTTTCAATTATTAATAACTAACGAACTTTTTCTTCTTTTTTTTTTCTTTTTAATTTGAGAAGCAAAGTGTAAGTAGCAGAATCACAACCAATAACAACTAAAAACAATAATAATAATAATAAGTCTTCAGGAAGTCAACCAGATTGAACGACATGTCGATTCGTGAGAATAATTCCTCTTTTCTTATCAACGACAAAGCCAGTAGCGTATCCAGAACCAGCAGGCTCTGTATCAAAAGCACGGCAGGCTGTGGTACGGAGGACAACGACGGCCGGAACAACTTTGCTGAGAGCCTTCCGCCAATCCTCGGCAGTTGCGACGTTCTCTTTGAACGGAGGATCCATCTCCATACAAAGATCTTCTTCGATCGTCGGTTCTAATCTTAGCGATGTCTCGGATACCAAACTCTCTAAAGGATCTTCCATTGAGAGGAATGGGTTTTCAAAACTCACAGAAGAATAAAAGTTTGTTGTTTCGGCTTGAACTTTGAACTTTTAAGCCTCCGTTAGTCCAAATTACTGACAGCTGATTTTTATTTCGGCTTTTTCCTCGTTTTTACTGGGTTCCTTCGTGGGTGACTAAGACCTTTGGTTGTTTTAATGGGTGCTTGCTTGGGTCAGGGTCTGATTATTTTATTTTATTTTATTTTAAATTAAAGATACTTTTTAGACTGCTTTGGTTTTATATTCTCTTCGTAGCCTTTTTGTCGTAGGCTACCTGCCCCCTCCACCCAACTCTTTTTAAGTTAAAAGAGTGCAATGTATCCATTCATACGTCCAAAATTTTTCTTCCATTTTTAAACTGTTTTGGTGTCTCATAAGTTGATCAAATAATTTTTTATTAATATTATATTTATATATTTTTATTCTAATTATATTTAAGATATTATATATTTATATAAATTTGTATACATTTTGCTCTTAAGTTGAATTGAGCTATGGCTCAAAAATTTTCTTTACCATTTTCTTAAGCTAATCCCTAAGTTCGTATGAATCAATTCGTAGGCTCATTTCAATGTTTAAGTAATATCAAAATATTAAAAATATATAATTTTATTATATAAACATTTGGGTCGGATTAGCCCAATTAGAAAAATTTTTACCCAAGCACGACTGAATATGATATGTGTTGGGTTTGTTGGGGTCAAACAAAGCTATCTAATTCATGAGCACATTTATTTATATTATTTTCGCATAATTTTATTAAACATAGGGTAATTATATCTATTTAATATTATAAGATCTAAACTTATGCAACAACCTATTCTAAGAGTTAAAAGAATGGTTGCCAATTTAAAATAGCACGAATTGTTTAACTAAGAATGCATTTGGAATTCACTAGACATTTGTTTGTCTCCATTGAATCTCATGTGGCCTCTTCAAGACTACTTGCCAAATAGCTTTCAATGCATTTGTCACCAATTCTACTAGAGGGAGCTAGGTCCAGTGAGACCTTAATCTATGGGTAAAGTTACAACTCTACCTTCTTTTTTTCAATTTCTTTTTAATATTTTTATTTATTTAAATATATAATATTTAATATGATATAATATAATAAATAATAAATTTATATATTTATAAAATAATTAATGAACTAATTAAAACATTTAAATAAGTGTATAAAACAATATGTATTAAAATTTTAAATATTATTAAAATATATAAATAATTTATTAATACACCCTTAAATTAAAATGTCTTTAATTGTCATTTTCATTTTTATTTCATCATCATTAGTGTGTTTGCATTCAAACAACGTATTTTAACATTAAAGTAATTAATCATACCGCCATCATTGTTTTTAATCTTACTACCCATCCAAATAAATTTTAAATTTTACTAAGTCAATCTTATCGCTCATCCAAATGGAGCTTAAAGTTCCAAATTGCTACAAAGTACCAAGTAAATTCAAACATGGGAGAAGAATTGTAGATTCAATCAAAGAAGCCAAATGTACAATTACTACCATGGACTCTGGACCTTTTTTCTCAGCTTTGTACGGTTCGCTACATTTTCATTATGCTTCCTTCTACGTATAGGAAAAATATTGTTAAGTCCAGTAAGTTTGCCAAATAATAGTTCTACACAGGCAAATTTAGCGTCTAGCAGTTAGACCTATTATGAGTCAGGTTATTCATTCAATATGGATCTTAAATATTCAAATTTAAATAAAAATTCTTTTTTATTATGTAAACATTTAGGTTAAGTTAGCCTAAAGTAGAAAAATCTTTACTCAGATTTGATCCCATATTAGCAAGTCTATCCGATTAGATAGGCTGTTCGGTCCATAAGTATTTTTATTTATATTATTTTCATGTATGTTGTATTTTAATCATTTATTTTCATATCACATAATCGTATTATGGTCGATAATATCAAATCTAATTATAAGCAATGACCTTCTTCTTAAAAAGAATGATTTCCATTTTAAAGTAGCACCATTTGTTCGGCCTAAGTTCCAAATTTCTACAGAACATAAGGTAAACTCAAATCAAGTGAAAAGGATTTTAGATTCAATCAAAGAAGCCCAAGTGTGCAACTACCACCATTCACTTTGGACGGTAAATTTTTACTACAGATCCTTGCACTATAATGAATGAAGCTTTTTAGTTCATACACTATTAAATTTAATATTTTAGTCCTTGTACTTTTAAAATGGTAGCAAATAAGGAAAAATGATTAACAGTGTAAAAAAAGCCATTTAAATATTGATAAAATATTAATGTATCATGTGATGTGAAATTTAAAATTTTATACGAAAATAGATTTAGGTTTAGGGTCGAGTTTGGGTCATTTTTGTATAAAATTTAAAATTTACTATCACATGAAATGTCAACATTTTATCAACATTAGAACAACTTTTTTAACACTGCTAACCATTTTTCTTTGTTTACTAAAATTTCAAAAGTATGTGGACTATAATACTAAATTTAATAATACAAGGACTAAAATACTCCATTCACTATACTACAGGAACTTCTAGTGGACTTTTACTGACTCTGAACCTTTCTTCTCGACTTTGTATGGCTTGCTACGCTATCATTGTGCTCCCTTTTATGTGTACTTCTCACGACTTGATTGGCACAATATTTGTTTATAAGTTATTCGTTTGATATGATAGATTTGATTTATTTGGGTTAAATTTTAAATATTTTTTTTAATTTAAATCAGTCTGATCAGGTCTGAATTATTATTTAATAATTAAAAATATTTTTATTTAAATTTTAGTATAAAATATATAAATATTAATATAAAACTAATTTTTTATTTTTTATTTTTATTATTTATGAACAGTAAATTTGAACTTTCAAGCTAGACATAAAGAAAAATTTTGAAAATTTTTTGGATCGCAACTCGACCTAACCTAGAACACCTCTACTTACAACCCCTTAAATTAATGAAAATTAAATGAAGAAGAAGGAGCTTTTCTTAACTAAGAAAAAAAAAAGATTTTAGTTTGACCCCAACATTTTTAGTTTTTGCAACCTCGTTGCAAAATCAATAGTATATTAATATGATTAATTTATTAAACTTCTTAGTTTTAAACTTTATTATTATTAATTTGATTCTTTTAATTTTTTTACTTTATTAAACATTATTATAAATAATATTTACTTCTTTAGTTTAAGAATTTTTTCTCCCCAATCAATAAAAAAAGTATCTTGATATCTATTATTTGAACTATTATTATCTTATCTAAAAATAATTACATAGTAAAATTTTCTTATATTTTCATTAACTTTTTTGTGAAAATTACATTCAAAATTAATGTCTAATTTATTACTTTTATTTTTATAATAATTATATTTGTACTAACCAAAAAAAAAAAAAAAGGCTTTGTCATTGTAGCTCAAAATAAAATCCAATCAATAAAGCTAAGCAATCCAAATCAATACAAATATACATGTACGTATCTCTTAGTTTGCCTGGCAGAGAATAGATTGCATACCTCTCCGAAGAATCTTCCATTCAATGTATGGGCTTCCAAAACTCAGTGAAGAATAAAAGGTTTTTTTTTTTTTTTTGGCTTAAACTTTAAAGTAAGTTCAGGTGGGTTGGAGTCAGATTATTTTAGGTTCAAATTATTTCAGGTCCGGTCATTTTAAGTTTAGATTATTTTATATTTTGATCATTTTGGGTTTAAATCGTTTTAAGTTTGGGCTGTTTTGGGCTCAGGTTTGAGTTTGGTTCAGGTTTTGGTATTTCTTACATCATTTTATTTTATTGTTGGATATTATATTTTTTACATAATTTAAATATTTACATCTAAAAATAAATTATTAATTCATTATTATTATTTTAAAATAAAATTTTGTTAGGAAAAGAAATATTTAATTATGTTTATATATTCTAATCAATATTTGTTAGCATAAAAAAGATATAAAATTAATTTGTTATATAAAATCAATTTGTAAATAATTTATTATAAAAAAATAAGATATATATGATAAATTAATCATACTAATATTTTAAATAACTGATTTTATATTCAAATTTTAACATGTAAATGCATTATAATTTATATTATCCACATATATAAATATAATTATAAATACTAATAATTAAATCAAAATGGATAAAAAAATTGTATTTAAAGAATAAATAAAAGTATAAGACTATGATTTAAGAGTTAAAAAGATAATAAAAAAGAAGTATCACTAATTAATTATTGCAAAATTTTTTAATAGAATGATCTAATCTTAACTTAAAACTAAATTTTTTATTAAAACAAAACGTTTTTCTATTTAGAAGATTTATCTAATTTATAAGTAAGAACTTTAATTCCACCAAAAAACTATTAAAAAATTTATTTTATAGTAATTAAAAAATTAAAGTTTACATTTAATAACTTTCTTTTTAAAGTTTTAATTTTTCATTAGCTTTAATAAATAAATAAATTGATTTACTCAAATTTTAAATTGCTATTGTAAAATTTTTTATTATTAATAAGATTTATTAAATTTATAGGCAAACATTTTTTACTTTTATTAAAGAAGTTTATTTTAAAATAAATAAAAAATTAAGGTTTACATTAACTTTATTTATTTTTAATTTTCATTAATGGTAAAAAGTAAATAAATTAATTTGATTAATCAAAAGGAGTTAAAACTTATGTTAAATTTCTTTATTTTAGTACTTTTAGTTTTACGTAACACTAAAAAAATGAATTTTATATTAATTTGATATAATTTGTACTTTGAATAAACTTTATATCTTAATGTTAATTTCATTAATAAACACTTTATTGATTTTATTTATTTCTAAAATATATAATTATATTTTTAAAAATTATGAAAGAACTAAAATTAACTTGTGAAAATACTAGGTAGTGACAAATAAATACTAACTTTATAAGTAAACATATAAAAAAGATATCTTTAATTATATTTATATATTAAAATCAATATTTGTTAACCCAAAATGATATATAAATTAATTTGTTAAATAATTTTATTATAAAAATTAGTAAAATTTATAATTAAAACTTTTACTTTATAAAAAAAATTTTAATTATAATTTTATTATTTTTATTTTTAACATTAAATTCAGGTTCGGGTTCGAGTTGGTCTTAGGTTTGGACTTTTTTGAGGTGGGTAATTGAATTCGAATTTTCAGATTCTGAATTTTGACTTTTTAATCAAATAAATTTAAATTTAAATTCGAATTTCCTTAAAGGAAATTTTGAATTCAAATCCATTTTTCCCTTTACTTTGAAGTCTTCATTAGTCTAATTATTTAAAGCTGCTTTTTATTTTGGCATTTTCTATGTCGCTACTAGATTGGCTCGTGGAGGACTAAGACCTGGTTTTTTTTTTAATGGGCAGTCATCATTTTCTTTTTCAATAAGAATAAAGATGTTCTTTTAAGTGTTTGGCTACATTCGCTTCATCCAATCTAGTGTTGCTTTTATCATAAGTTTCTTCATCTTATATACCTGCTCTCCACTCTAATGTTGGAACCTTAACATGGAGACAAATGATTGAGAGTAGATTCTTAATATCACTATCACGAGATCATTATTTACTTATTTATTTTTTGAAAAGTAAGTCTCCACTTATTGTTTAAAATGTTTTGATGTAGCATAACTAGATTTAATAATTTATATATTTGTATCATATTTATATTTTTGTATCATAATTATGCTTACAGTGTTATATATAAATTTTGATACATTAATAATTCGTTTTATACAAATTTTAACATGTTTATATATTTATGTAGACATGCTTCCTGACTTAATAATTTTCTTTGCCCCCTTTCCAAACTCGACCTGCAAGGCTTTTCATTGTTTAAATAATATTAAAAAATTATTTTTATTAATATTTTTATATTTTATATTTAAATTTAAATTAAAAATTTTATTATATAAATAGTAATATAAGGGTGGCTCGGACCAAAGTATAGAAAAATCTTTACCTAGACTCAGCTTATTATAGGCCAAGCTTATCAGGCTAAGCGAACTATCTAGCCTATGAACAGATCTATACTTGTATTTGTATTATTTTTCATGCCATGTCGTATCATATTTTTATTATTATTTTATATTATATTTACGTTATGTAATCATATTGTATTCTATAATTCTAAATAACAACCCTCTTAAGTGTTGCTTCTTTGTTCTTGAACTCCTGAGGCCTTTTTTGGCATGATGGTTGATGCTTTGATGTGGTGTTTATAATTGTAAGAGGCTTTTCATGAACCAACTGTGCCTAGTCTAAGACCTATGATGGAAATAAACCTCCCTCTCTTCCCTAATCAAATTACACCCAGGGACTTAGTTGGAGGGCTTGGGATGCTTGACCAAAAGAACAAAGGAAATTGGTTAGGAAGCGAAGATAGGACATTTTCATACAAGGTGCATGGATGTATCGATACATTACCTACATTTATTAACACTTTTGCTCCTAATGGTCAAATTTTCAAATGTCAAATGGAGATATCGATTCTTCACAATTTTATCAACTTTCCAAGTACTGGCAACCCAAAGTATCGTACTTTAGATCAAGGTATTGATGTTTCGGGTTGAAGTATCGATACTTTAACTAAGATATTGATACTTCTTTTGGAAATTTCACATCCAAAATGAAATGTATCGATACTTTTGATGAATATATCAATATTGCATGAAAAAATTGGGCAATATAAGTCCAATCACTTAATCTTTGCTAGTGTTTTGTATTTTTAATCATCCTAAATGACCAAGCTTATATTTTTATAATGTAAAACACCCTTATTTAATTTTTTCACATTAAATTAAAATAAATAGAAGCACTCAAAATATTTTCTCCTTAACTAAAATCTTTAAGATTTTAACCATCTTTCCATCTAGAGTAAATTTTCTAACTACATGAGGCTCCAAAAAGCTTTTTTTATTAGTTATCTAAACAAATCGAGCCTAGTTTGGTTGAATTGTAAGGAAAACCTATTTTGAGCTAAAGCTAAAATGCCTTTCATGTATTAGTTAGAGATATGGTCATTTTGGGTGGTCATCTTTAGGGTATGCATAAGAACTTGATAAGTTAAACAAGCTTACTCCTTACCTCCTTACCCCATTATAAAGGAGACAGCCCTTAAGTAGAACATCTAAGGGTTTTAAAGAGTTTACATGCAAGCAAGTAGTAGCAAAAAGAAAAGCAAAAATTAAAAGAAAAAAAGAGGTGATAAGGCAAAGAAAAAAGAAAGGAAGATGAAAGAGTTCAACTAAGTTTGTTTAAAGGTAGTCTCTTGTTTAGTTTAAGCTTCTTTTTTCTACATATTTGTCTTCCTCTTATGTGAGCTTGAAGATCCTAAGTCATGATTAGGTGATGATTTATGCCAAAAGGTATAATAACCAAGTTTATGGCCAAATCTTGAGTTATTATCTCCAAATGTTTATTTTTATTTTCCTTGGTAATTTTTGTTTAAAGTTTCATAAAAATTAACTTTCTTTAATAAAAAAACTTCATTTTCAACATTTTAAATTGAATTTGCTTTAGTATTAAGTGATTTTCTTTGTTCTAACACTGCTTTGTTCCTTTATGTTGTTCATCTTTCATATTATATATGTTGCATGCATTTTATGTTATTTTTTATGTCATAAGTTCATGGTTTTCATATCCATGCCATTTCTATAAAAATATTGTGATGGCAATAATATTTCCATGCATATTTATAGATTCATGCAAATTCAGGTTGGTGAGATGTTTTATGCATAAAAATCATGCATGATGCCAACATTACTTGTTTTTGGAAGAGAAAATCATTTTTGGGTGAATTTTAGGAGTGGTTGAATTTGAAAAAAAATAAAAGTCGAGACTAGTGTGATGCTGGCAACATGTGCAGGCGAATTGGCTTAGCAGATTTTGAAAAATCATCCTAGACTCATTCGGAGTTGTTAAAACACAAGCAATACCTTTCTAGAAAGCTATTTCCATGAAAGTTTTGGGAAAAATATTTAAAAAATCTAAAAGAATCATCTGATGGGCCAAAATAGCCCAAACATAATGCAAATCATTGATTCTAGGGGTTCCAGATAACGTTCGTTCAAAAAAATCGTAACTCTCTCATCCGGAATGGTCCAAAGGCAAACAATATTCCATTGGAAAAGTATTTCAATGCTCTTTAAAGGAAAAATATTAGAATATTCAAGAAAAATCATTTAGGATTCAAAAATGATTTTTCAATTGATGATTTTAATGCTGCCAAATGGACTAGAGGAATTTTTTGGGTTTTCAAATTTCCTAGAACTAGACTCAGGTTATGAACATTCAAACATCCGTGACAAATGGGAGGTCACTAACAGTAGCTTCACAAGTTAATTTGCATAATCCTGAAATCCTTTGGGATAATAAAATAGCCCACTAACGTGTCACTAGCAAAGGACATTGAACAACAAGATCAAGGCACAAGTAATTTGGGACAAATTAAAAGACATTTTTATTTTTAAAACTCAGAATATTTAGCCTCATTTAACCTTGAATCCAAATATGAAAAGCTTGATTTTTCTTAAAGATTGGAGAACCAATTGATAAAAAACATTTACTCCATATTAATCCTCATTTATTGTACTAATATGGACCTAACTTGGGGATGGATTTGAAAAAATGATTTTTATAATAAGAGAAAAACATCAAGCAGGTATCTTTAATCATGTAAAACATTCAAACATGGAATCAAATGATAAAAACATGCTAAAACATCAACAAGACATCATTTTATTAAAGAAAACATGTAAAAAATGAAAAGGAATATAGATAATGCATGAACGTACAAAAATGTCCTTATTGATACATAAGACATGATATGAGCATGGAAGAAAATGTTTTCATGACATGAACACATGTTGAAAATTTTATGATAGCAAGAATACATGATTTTTAGGCAACAAAACTACATGAATACACCAAAATAAGTTTATGAAAGGATATAAAGTGATATGAGCATAAACGAAGATGTTTAAATGACATGAAGATATGCTGAAAATTTCATGATAGCATAAAGGCATGATTTTTATACATGAATGGAAGATAAAATCACAAACTCATGAATAAGACACAAAAGAAAATGCATTGGACTTCCAAGAAGTCATAGTTGCATAATAAGATCACTAACATGATGTAGAATATGAAAAACAACAAAAATAAAGAGATAAGTTGAGAAAATATATCAACAAAAGTTTCAGCAACTTCGAATTTTTGTAAAATTTTAAAACTTTTAATTTTTATAATTTTTATTCATATTATATAATAAATAATTATTGTAATTAATTATATATTAATGTAATAAATATATGTAAATACCCAAATGCCCCAAACCTAAATACCTAAAAAACTCACCCACCCTTTTGCCAGTGACCTAATTAAACTAACCCCTACCCTAAGAGTATGCCCAAAACCAAAATATGAAAATATGCAAAATCCCTAATTTCTTTCCCCTTTTTCCCTCGATTATCAAAGTTTTAAACCATAACCACACCCTCTCTTTCGCTCTTGACTTTTCCCCTGCACCGTCGTGACTCCACATTTTGCTCTCCCTTTCATTCTTGACTTCCCTTGCGCTTCTAAGATTTGCCTTATACTCTTGACTCTCCCCTGTACCTCTACAGCTCACTTTCATTCTCGACTTCCCCTGTACCTCCACAGCTCTGCCTTACGCCATCTACTTCTCCCTTATGCTTCCGTTGCTCCGCCTCTCACTCTTAACTCTCTCCATGCCCAAGAGTTGTAGAAGTAAAAAGGTGATGAGTATTCAAGATAAGTGGTAACTGATAGCAAATTGATTTCTCATAATACAGGTTTCATTTCATTTTTTGGATAATTAATATGAGTTTCATTTTATAATCTATGTATTATTGCATGCATTTGGACAAATATTGATTTATTTATATATTTCTAATGGGTTTATAAGTTTAACAATGATCTAAAAGTACTTTTGTTCAAAAGTTTTTTTTTTCTTTTTTTTTTTCCAACTTAGGTAAAAGTTGGGTTGGGTTCAACTTAATTTACGTTAGATTTATTGAATTATAGAATAATTTGTTTGTTTTTTAATTTGTTTTTAGGTTTGCTTTAAAAATATGGAAATTCTTTAAATTTATCCTATATAAATGAAAAATTACGGAACAACTTTAATTATCAACTACTATGTTTTGCTTGTTATATAGAATGATTCTCTGCATCGCATGATTATTAGTTTGTTACTTATTTATAGGTTGATTATATATTTTGTTTTTTCTTTGCAGGATGATTTGGGACATTATTAGCTATAACACCTTTTTTGTGTACCTTTAATTTAAGAGAGACTTTATAGGTATGTCCTTTACTAAAGATTCTTCAATCTCTATTAACCTACTCTAGCACAGTACATTGGGATACTTTTTGTATGAAAACAATCATAGAATCAATAGCTCGTAAGCTTTCAAAACTTTTGTTGAAGTATGATGTATAAGGAATCAGTTTTACAGCACTCAATTAAACGATGTAATAATTCCTTTTTAAATGACTTGGTTGATTTGGTATAGTTTGTTGTTTCCAAAAAATTGTTGAAACACACAAATCTTTAGTTCGTGGAAAAAAATCATTTTAATTCATCATGAAGCCGAAGAGAACCACGTAAGAATTAGATCTTGATAGTCATTTTCTTAGATTAAGAGTTATTAATTCTAGAAGGTCCAGCTACATCATGTTGGGTTAGTTTATTAAATACTTACTCCACTAAATCAAAATAATATATATTTTGTGATTAATGTTCCTATCTCTTATTGTTTAAGGAAACTATTTGATTCTAAATGCTTCTCTTAAATTGTTGGATTACGTTGTAGTGGAATTCAAAAACAAATTTTCTGCAGATTCCAATACATGTAAATTAATAGCATTTGCATTCAAAAGGGTTGGCTTGGCATATATGGATTGAATTGACTTTATGAGGTGATGACACAGACCAAGTCTTTTTCATGTTTTCTAGCCTTTTACAATTTATATGAAACTAAAGTTGAATTCTGCCGATTCCATGTTTATGCTTTATCTTTTCTAATACAAACTCTTACTCTTTAGTGGCTTCGATTACATATTAATCTGTTGTCTCTATGAAAGTGTTTTTCACTCTAATAACCTTTCTTTTATATTTGAACATTATTTTTTCTTTTCAAAATTGATTTTAAACATATTTGGCATGATGTATATCATCTAAAATATAAGTCCTTATCATTAAATGGATGTTGTTTTAGTGGTATTCCATCAGGGACATTAACACTTGTTTTGTTTCTTTCCATTTATCTGAACATTATGTTTTTTCTTGTTCTTTTTAATATAATTCATGTCTTTATTTTGTTGAGGGGGATAATTGGACTAGAGAACTCAATCTGCACGTATGACCATACTATTTATCTTGATAATTTCACATTTTGGACCTTTAATAATAGGGTTAGAAATATTTTACATTTGTGTTATCTACTTCAGTGCTTTAGGTTATATAAAATAATTCTAATCTGATAAGTTGCCAAGCCAAAATAGAAATAGATCCTAATTAAATTGACTGTAAACTTTAACGACCCAAACCTAAAATCACCAAAGAATCAACCTAAAACTACCCAACACACTCAATTGCCACCTTCTCATGAATTCTCCCTCTTTTTACTTTAAAATTAATTTTTTATAACAAGTATTGCTTGAGAAGTGTCAATATGATGACTATCAATTGTGTTGCCTTGATAGCATGATTTCGAGAATATCCTGCAATGTTCATTCTCTGAAAAGGCTGCATTTAGCATATGTATTGTCTTTGCTTTCATTGCTATTTAGTCTTTCAAGTGTAACATTCCTATTCTTCATCTCCATATCATTAAGTATTTTCTTATCTTTCTTTTTTAAGAGGATTCTAGGGGAGAATAAGATAAGTGGTGAAGCATAAAAACTCTTTGATATAGGAGGCTAAAGAAACTAGAGAAGGAAATGGATTCATCTCTTTGGAGAAGTCATAAGTTTTATGATCTTTCTTTGAACATTTGTTTGTGGTGCTTTTATAGTTGAGTTTTGGCAAACGTATTTTGATGTTTTATTTCAACTTGTCTAATTATAAGACAATTGTTTATGACTTTCTGTCTATATTTTTATAAGAAATTGCATTAAAAATTCTATTTTTATTTAAAATTACAGTTATAATAAATTGAATTTTAATAATTTAAATGTATAAATGAAATTAAAAATTATTTAGTAATTAAACATTAAATATTTCTATCGATGGCATTGAAAATGGTTTTACTGATGAAAAAGTTGTTACCATAGGCCTATAAGGTTTTACTGACGGATGAAAATTGTCGGTAAACCTCTATAGAAATTGTAACGTTGTGATTAACTAACGGATCAACCATCACTATAAGCCCATGGAATTTTGCCGACGGCAAAACAGGATTAGTAAATCGCTGCACAAATGATTGTTTTGGGGAGGCTTTTACTGATGGCTTAGCTGTCACAAAAGGCCCGTAAGTTTTTACCGAGAAATATGACCGTCAATAAAGGTCTATACCGACAGGGATTATGCTGACGGTAAATTTTTTGTCAGAATATCTAATTTTTCTATCGGTAAAAGTATTTGGGGCCTATACCAAACGGATTTTTTGGTACATACTGACGGATTTTGGACTGTCAATAAATGGCAATTTTTTTGTAGTGTAGATGTTGGAGCAAGTAGAGAGAATTGAATGCCTCCGAGCTGTCAAATGATCTAATATCTACTAATTCGTCCCTTGCTCCCCTTGTTTGACTTCTGAATTTTTAATCGGTCTCGATCGGTTTCTGAAATTTCTTAAGAAAAAGAAAGTGCATAAATGCAACTTATCAACTTCCATTATTTATCTATTGTATTCATCATATCATTTCATGGGCGAAGTTACTGGCTTGGCAGGTGCGACCCCCCTTCCCCTAATTTATTGTAAACCAGCAAAGGAAAACACTCTCGGTTAAGATAAAAGAAAAAACATTTCAATTTGGCCACCCTAAATTCATGCAAACTCAATGGAGGAAAACTTTTCGTACATAAAAAAAAAGGGGGAAATGTTCAATTTGGCCCAACTTTTTTAATTTTGGTAATTTTTTTGTAAAACTAATACTAAATTGATATTAATTTGTTAAACTTGTCTGTTTTAAACTTTATCGTTATTAATTCAATTTTCTTTAATTTTTACTTAATTAAACACTATTATACATAATATTTAACTCCTTAAATTAAGAGTTTTCTTTTCAATCAAAACCAAAAAAAAAGAAATCCTAATATCAATTATGGTATCTCAACTAATATTTTCCTTTTATGATTGTAAAAAAAAATAAAATATGTCAAACTTTTATAATCTTTATACAAAAGTAAATACCTTGTAAATTTTTTATTTTTCTTTATTTTTTCAATTAATTTTTGAAAATTACATTAATAAATTAAGATTAGTGTCTCATATGTTATTTTTATTTTACATTAATTATATTTAGTTGATCAACTCCTAGTAAAAAATTTTCTGGGTTCGCCCTTGAACCATTTGGTATCTTTGAATTTTAATAGTAAAGAAATGTTTGAATTTGAATAGAAATATCTTAAAGATTATATATTGTCAAAATTGTCCAGGCATGCTGTCGGCAGCCTAGGCCTCTCACCTCATCATGTGGAACCATCTCTTATAAGATGGTGGAGTTGTGAGAATCTGATTCCTTTTGTTTACATCTACATGCCTTTTTTTTTTATTGTTCTTTTTTCGCTTTCTTCCATCTTATTTTATATATTTTATTGCAACTTTCATTTGATTAAGTAAGAAATTTTATCATCCATGTGTTTGCTGGACAAATCTTTGGAAGCAGTCAGCTCAAGGGTTCGTGTTATCAATGGAAAATGACTAACTAACAATGTATTATCGTTAACAATTATTTATTATTATTATTATTATTATTATTATTATTATTATTATTGTGATTTATGTTACTAAAGTTTGAAGCTTGACCACTAAAACTATGAAGTTAAAACTTTAAAATCTTAATGTTGATGTTTAAGGATGACTATAATTACATGAGTTTGATGCATATATATATAAACATACATATAAATTCTTGCACCTCAAGGAGCAATTTTAGCAGAAACTTAGAGGAACAGCCAATACGACATTTTCAATATTATAAGAGCAAATCGGTGAGCTTCCGTTATCATAGTAGATATACATGAAATGAAAGGTTTCTAGATATAAATGACCAAAAAAAAAAAAAGAGGTATATATACAAAAAGAACCCAATCGTAGAAAATTATCCAAGTAAAAATATGAAGACTTCAAGTTTTCTGAAGCTCAACAATATCAACATTGAACGTATTTCATTTCTTTTGATTTTCGTTTCTGGGGCCAGTTGTGACTCAATTCAAAACAGCTTTCTTCAATGCCTTCCATACCATTCCGGTCCTTCAAACCCAGTTTTGAGGGCTATTTATATGCCCTCAAATTCTTCATTTTTAGCTGTTCTTCATGCATATACTAAAAACCTTAGATTTTCGAAGCGACAACAAAATCTCAAGCTATTATACCATGCATGAATCGCACGTCCAAGCAACTGTCATTTGTGCCAAAACCCAAGGCCTGCTAATCAGAATACGAAGTGGTGGCCATGATTACGAGGGCCTCTCTTACGTTTCAAAGGTTCCTTTCGTTGTACTTGACATGCTCAATCTCCGCTCAGTTTCTGTAGATGTTTCCAGCGAGAGTGCATGGGTCGAAGCTGGAGCAACCATTGGCGAACTTTACTACAGAATCGAGGAGAAAACTGATGCCTATGGATTTCCGGTCGGTGTCTATCCTACTCTAGGAGTTGGCGGACACTGTTCTGGGGGTGGGTACGGGAACCTGATGAGAAAATATGGCCTTGCAGCTGATAACATCATTGACGCGCAATTAGTTGATGTTAATGGTAGAATCCTCAACAGAGAATCCATGGGCGAGGATTTTTTTTGGGGCCATAAGAGGAGGGGGCCAAGCAAGTTTTCGAGTAATTCTTTCATGGAAGATCCAACTGGTTCCGATTCCTACCAAAGTTACAATGTAGCCAGAACATTAAAACAGGCCGCAACAGATATTGTTTATCAGTGGCAACAAGTTGCCCATAAGTTATCCGAAGACCTTTTCATAAGGATGATGCTACAAGGTCTTAATGGTAGTCATCAGGGAGAGGAGAAGGCAATTCGAGTTTCTTTTATCGGCCTCTTCCTGGGACAAACAAGCACCCTTATTGAAATAGTGAGCGACAAGTTTCCTAGACTGGGGTTACAAGCAAAAGACTGCAGAGAGATAAGTTGGATCGAATCCACTGTTTTCTATGCAGGCTTTCCTAAAGGAGCTTCTAAAGACGTTCTGCTGCGCAGGCCTCAGAATGGGCAAACGTATTTCAAAAGCAAATCAGACTACGTGAAACAACCCATTTCTAGAAATTGTTTAGAATCCATATGGAAGATGATGGTTGAATCAGAAGGAATTTTTATGATGTGGAATCCTTATGAGGGAAGGAGGGTGAGATTTCGGAGTCGGAAACTACCTTCCCGCATAGAGTGGGAAACCATTTTTAAATCTGGTATGATGTGAATTGGAATGATGATAGAGCTGAAACTAGCCTGAAGTACATAAGTTTGATGAGAAATTGTTACAGAGGAATGACCCCATTTGTGTCCAACTCTCCAAGGGAGGCATATGTCAACTACAGGGATCTTGACATTGGCAGCGTTGATCCTAGTAACAGCACAGACTTTGCAGCAAATGCAATGGTTTATGGGAGGAAATATTACAAGGCTAATTTTGATAGACTGGTGCAGGTGAAAACCATGGTTGATCCTGATAACTTCTTCAAAAATGAACAAAGTATACCGGTGCTACTTCAACTTTCTGCTACGAATAGGAAAGGGGAAGATGACCAAAACATATATGGAGGCCGGTTGCCAAATGAAGGCCATATTACAACAGTACATAATCCATTTCTTCTTATGACATGTATACTAATAAATTGGCAGTTTTGGGAAACCAAAAATGGCTTCCATAAGTTTACATACATGTGAAACATTGGAATTAATATTACAGGACAATCCTTTTAAATTATATAATTATTTCAATTAAATAAAGAATTAGTATTTCGTGTATGAGTGAGATTATCCCATATATATTTACAGTCATAGATTATGCTTATAGGTGACCATTGGGAGCATTTGAGTCAAGTTATTTTGAGTTTGAATTTTTGTTTTAAATTTTTTTAAGTTTGAGATATTTCGAGTTTAGATTTTTTTTTTTATTTTGAGTCTTTTCGAGTTCAGGCTATTTTTGATTCAGTTTGGGCTTGAGTATCCTTTATATCAATTTTTATTTTATATTAGATATAACAATTATTACGTAATTTAAATATTTCATCTTAAAATAAATTATCAATCTACTATTATTATTATTTTAAAATAAACTTTTGTTATAATATGAGATTTTTTATTTATATTTATAGATTTAAATCAATATTTTATTTGCATAAAAAAGATATAAAATTAATTTTTATATAAAATCAATTTATTAAATAATTTATTATAAAAATATAATATATTATAAATTAATCATACTGATATCGAAAATAATTGATTTATGAACTTAAATTTCAATATTTAAAAATATTATAATTTGTATAATCTATACATATAAGTATAATTCTAGATACTAATAACTAAATTAAAATAGACAAATAAATATATTTGAAGAATAAATAAGAGTATAATATTATAATTTAACAGTATGGAAGACAATACAAAAAGAAGTATCACAAATTAATTTTTGCTCAATGATTCAGTCTATAACTTAAAGCTAAATTTTTAACAATTACTAATATATAGTATATATTTGAATAATTTAATAATTTATTATTTGAATAGAAAATATTAAACAGTAATGACTAAAAAAGATGATATAATTAATTATTTATAGATATGATATTTTTAGATATGATATGATTATCTAACACTTGAACAAAACATAATATATAAGATAATATCATGATTAGACTTGATTTAATTATATAAATGTGCTTAATTTCTAAATTGTTACTGTAAATGTTTTTCTATTAATAAGATTTATCCAATTTAAAAGCAAGATCATTAAAAAAAAAGTTGTTAAATAAATTTATTTCATAGTAAATAAAAGAGGTTAAAGTTTAGTTAAATTACTTTATTTTCAAAAGTTTAATTTTTTTAATCAACCTTGAAAAATATAAATTTATTTATGAAATTTTTAAATTGCCATTGTAAAATCTTTTGCTGTTAATAAGATTTATCAAATTTATAAATAAAAATTTTAGTTTCATTAAAAGACTTCTGTTAAATAAATTTATTTGATAATAAATAAAAAAGTTAAGGTTTACATTAATTTATTTTATTTTAAAAGTTCTAATTTTCATTAATGTAAAAAATAAATTTATTTGATTAATAAAAAGAGTTAAAACTCACATTAAATTTCTTTATTTTCTTACCTTTTAATTATACAATATTAACAACATCAAAAGAATAAATTTTACATTAATTTGATATAATTTGCACTTGGAACAAACTTTATATGTTAATATAAAATTTTTTAATGAACATATTATTAATTTTTTTATTTATAAAATATACAATTATATGGTTAAAAATTTGTAAAACAACTAAAATTCACGCGATATTTTTTAAGAAAGATTATATAATAATAATAATAATAATAATAATAATAATAATAATAATAAAATTTATATTTATATATTAAAATTAATATATATTAGCATCAAAATAATAAAAAAATTAATTAGTTACATAAAAGCAATTTGTTAAATAATTTATAATAAAAATAGTAAAATTGATAATTAAGTTTTTTACTTTAGAAAAAACTATGTAATTGTAATTTGATTATTCTTATTTTTAGTATTGAATTCAAGTTCAAGTTAATCTCGAATTCAAATTTTTTTGAGTTAGGATTTTTGATTTTTTGATTAATTCAGGTTCAATTTGGGCTTGAGTTTTTGGATTAGAGTTTATTTTGTCACCTCTAATGCTAATTAAGACAATTTAGGATTTGTCACTTGGTTTAAGTCGAAAATCAGGAATTGGTTATAATTGCTAAGATCTCTATTGTTGTCTTTAGTAAATAATTTATTTGGAAAATTTTGATACAAAGTATGGAAAGAATCAAAATTTGTAGCCTACTTAAGATACTCAACCTTCATTATTCCACTTCTGATACGACTATGTCAAGTATCTAAATTGAATAGCACATCTCACCATTTATTTAATTCATTATACAATTATAAACAACTATATGTGCCATGTTATGCATATTAAGGCTAAGCCATCCGGTTTATTGGAAGAGTGTTTAATTCTTACACGACGTTTGGATTGAAGCGATGGCAGGGAAAGTAAAGGAGGGGAAGTGGGAAACCCCTCCTTTATTTGCATAACATTTTAATTTTATTAAATGAAAGAGAGGAATACCAAACACTCCTCACTTTCTCTTAAAATATTCAATTTTTTAAAATCCTAAATTGGTAGAAAAAGAAAGAAAATAAGGTTAAAAAAAACTTTAAATATGAAATGTCCATATTATTCATTTTACATTCATCAAATTACAAGTAATATTACAAATAAGAATCATTTTATTTGTATATACTTCACGTAATTGACATTGAAAATAGTAGTAAATTTTTTTGTTCTTTTTATATTGCAATCCTATTTTTAATATAATGTTTATTTTTTTTTTTATAATTTTGATGAAGAATATTCATATTGTTATTTTATTTTATCAAAAGTTTATTAGTGAAAATATATATTAAAGTTCATATTTTTCTTTCCTTTTCACCTTTTAACCAAATGATTGAGCCTAATATTCCTATGTTTTCTTTTCCCTAACACATTTTAATTATCCAAGCTGATGAGTACTAGCTAAATTGATATGATACTATTAATAGACTCCTGGAGATTGCGAGTATAAGAGAGTTTAGTTGTGTAATGTTATCCTTAAGTAAGTTAACTAGATAAGGGATGGAGGCTATGGATAAATTAGAAATATCAAAAAAAAATTATCCAAACAAAGAAAATATGCATCCTTTCCTTTCCTTTAAAACCCTTACTTTCTTTTCTTTCCCTTTTTTTTTCTTTACTAACACCTATCCAAACTTAACATTAGTTTCAATGACCAAAGATCAAATCCTTACAACCTTAATTAAAAAAAAAAAAAAAAGATAAAAGCTAGGTTGGCAAGCTTGGATGATATATTAATCATGATGGGAAAATAATAATTCAAGCAAATAACTTAGGAAATCAATAAATAACATGTTAAAAAAGTACAAGAAAAATGCATTCTAAATTCTATATGACATGTTGAATCACTAAATGCATCAATGACATGTTTAATAAAGCATACCTAAGTTTAAAAGAAGCATTAAAAATTAATTCATAATCATATCTAAAGTAAAGTTAAGGGTTTTAAACATTTGACATTGTTATGAAAAATCTTATTAGGAATCAAAATATTTAAAAAGACATTTATGAAATAAAAAATTTTAAAAATATAAAGTGGTTTTAGGCTTAGTTTAATATCACTATCGTAAAAAGTATGAGTTCAAAGAAGTTTGGTTCGAAAAAAATGTGTTTGAAAAGTGCTTGAAAAATTACTATTAAAATATCGATTTGAAATTTTAAAGTATTCAACTTTGTCGTGATATGTTTAAAATGGGTATAATGTTGAAAAGTGAAAGAAAAAAATGAGGAGTCATATAATCTTTTCATCTACAAAGGTTTGCAAACCAACTTAAAAAATACCACATTGTAGCTGTTGGAGCTTTTGAGCTTAAAACAAAAGGTTGGTTTCCAAATTTAAGCCTTTGCTAACTTTATCTCAAAAACCAATTTGTTTAATATTATTTTTGACTAAAAAGTAGCTGTTGAGGCTTTTTAAATTTTAATCCCAAAAGCAATTCTAAAGGTTTTTTTTTTTTTTTTTTTTATAGTGGAAACTTGGCTTTATGGATCAAAATTAGTCAAAATTTAATCATTTAAAATGTTTGGTGTATTTGCTCAATATTGTTTTGTATTTATGTTTAGATCATTTTAGGTTTGATTTATTTCAAGTTTGATTAGTTTTGAGCTTCAATCATTTCAACTTGGAATTTTTCATGTTCAAGTATTTGATTTTTTTAATCAAATCGGATTTAATCAAATTTAGTATAATTTTTTGAAAAAAAAATTTGAATTCAAATTCGTTTTACTGTCTCTACTTTCAGCGATAAAAAAAATCAAAATACTTTAGTTCGATGAATTATTCTTTTAATTATATATTTTCAAAGAGACTAATACATTTAGAAGAGGCGAATAGTCTTTTTAGTGAGAGTTCTTTAGTGAAAAGACATATGCATTTTTCAATTTATATTTTTACAATAATTTATTTACTTTTTTTCATAATTATCTTGAAATGAATTGATATTAATTGACTCGTAATACTAATTTAATCACATATTTTATAATTATAAATAAAAATAAAAAAATTCAGAGATAAATATGAATATATGCATTTATATATATACATATATATGTATATGTGTATATAATCAATGCATATCGTTGGCAAATTTACGTTCATTCTCTAAAAGGTATAGGTTTAATGGCAAGGATATAAAATGCACAATAAAAAACAATAATGGAAAGAACATTTTTGATAAGGTCCTACCATAATTGAAAGGATTTTTTTTTTCTTTTTTGAGAACTTTTATAATTATTATGTTAATAAAATTATTTTACAATGGGAAATTCACTTACTTTAGTGTAGGACTTTCATAACTTCTTATATTATTTATGTTTAATATTTATTTAATCTGACCATTGTATTTTATATACATCGAGTTTTTAGTAAATTAAAAATATTTAATTATTTTTTGATATAAAAAAACTTTTAATCATTAAATATATATTAAAAGTAGTATTCTTGATTGATATGATAGAGATATCGAATAGATCCAAAACTTTACGTAAGCAACGAGTATAATTATATTACTAAATTCAATATTCGATTGGTTAAAATAATGATTCTATAAAAAATTATAAAATTTTATAAAATTAATTTAGTTTTGTACTAATACGACTGATCCCTTCTCTTATTTTATATATATATATATATATATATATATATTGTTGAAGTCAAAAATGAAAGAGAATAGAATCCAAACATTTTAACTTAGCTCTCAAATAGAAGAAATTAGATTTATTTTCTTTTTCTTATCTCAAATCAAAGTTATTTCATGGCTGTGGAATTCCAATATAATAGCTTTGGAATTGAAAGAGGTAGGCTTTCTTCCTTTTCTTTTCTTTTCTTTTCTTTTTTCCTCTAAATGTTATAGTTGTTATTATTATTTTTCTTATGGGTTGAATGTTGCAATTTTACTTGGGTACTCTTCTAAAATAGATTTGTTCACATAGCAAATTATTCTTCTGGTTTGATGCATCCGATTCGAATTAAGGAAATATAGAATAAGATTTTTTTAAAAAAATCTAAATCGATCTAATTCAGTTTAACTTATTATTTAATCAATAAAAAATTATTTAAATTTAATTATAAAATATATAAAAATTAATAATAATTTTTTTAATAATTTAATATATTTTAAACAATTAAATATAATCTTAATACGTATCCAATCTAAATAAATAATTATTTTATTATTTAACTTAATTTAACCTGAATTGACTTGTAAATACTTTTACCTTCAACTTTTGATTAATAGAAGTTATTAGTGTCTTTATCTACTTATCATTTTGAGAATTGCTTTTGTGCTATTTATTATGGTGGCCAAATATAATGTCAGGTTATGCTTTAATATTAGGGTTAATGTATTCGATTATTAACTAAAATCATGTCAATGTGAAAAATTTTAATTTTATAAATAAATTTAAAAAATTAAAGTGTTTTTATTTTAAATATATTTCTATAAAAATAAATTATTTAATTGTTAAACGAACATCATAATAATTATGTAAATCTTATACGTAAAAGAATAATATGTGAAACAGTTCTTTAATAATTTTTTAATAGAAGTTTTTTTTTTCTTTTCATTTTTAAAAGAAATTATTTTTAATTGAATTTTCATGAATATACCTATGTTGAACGCCTTTTAATACTTAGGATCTTTATGGCATGATAAATTCTAGAAATTTTTGCCTAATTTTATTTGTAATTTTATATTTCATTTTGTTATTTTGTAGTAGAGGTGTTCATGGACTCCGAAAAAAATCTAAAATGTTTTGCTTGGGTTCAAATTCAGCCCAACCTACTCATATTACCCATTTCATTGATCATAATTAATAAAAATTTAAGAAATTATTTTTATATCAATATTTATATATATTTTATAATTAAAATTAAATAAGTTTTTTAATTATTAAATATCAATTCGGGCCAACCCAAATTGATAAAAGACCTGTTCAAGGCCTAACCCCAGGTAACCCGACCCTTGGATAAATCTATTTTTTTAGTCAGTTTGCCCAGATTTATATTTATTTAATCATGTTACTGTATTTCACACTTTAGTCACATAAATCATATATGCAGAGTTTTGAATAAATTAAAAAATATTTAATTATTTGTTTAATATTTCAATCATTAAATATATTAAGCAAAACAGTTTTCTCATACGATATAATAAATATCAAATTGATTTGAAATTTTTTCGGTGAATGAAAAAGCATGATTGTATTATTAAATATAATAATTTATTCATTAAAATATTAATCCTAAAAAAAATTATAAAAACAAGTAAAACTAATTCATTTTACATTAATGTAAATTGATCGATTAATGAAAGCAATAATATCTCAAGATTTTTTTCCCTAGAAACTTGCATGGGGAAGAATTAAGTGTTCATATCAAAAGCATGCTAAAAAACTAACTACCGAGAACGTAGCTAACATGAACATGTAATTTGCTTTGAAAACTCTTATATTATAAATTTATTGTTGAATGAAAGACAGGTAGCAAAGAAAGCATGAAGGTGATGGTGGAGATTTTGACCGGAAACCTCTTCTACGTTGAAGTTGGCGACGATGCTACGGTCGGTGACCTGAAGAAAGAGATCGAAGCTCGGGAAAATTTGGCGAAGGATCGTATGATCTTGATCGTTGATCGTAAAAACGACCAAAATCGACTTATAACTGAAGAAGAAGATGGAGCTTCTCTTGTTGATTGTGGGGTGCAAGATGGATCTCACATTTATCTCTTCTTCAATCTTCTCAACACCGAATCACCTTATCATCACGTGTTTACCTTGCCTGAGACTCTCTTGGGCTAGGGTTAGTCCCTTGTAAACACAGTCTAACGTAAAAATAAAACTAAATAAATGAGATAAGTAGTTATTTTTTACCTTGCACCTGTAATCTTTATGTTTAGACCTATTGCCAAATTGGACCAAATTGTAACTTGAATTTTTTTATCCCTTACCTAAGTTTGAGAGAAACGCGAAAGTATATTTACCGTTTGAAAAATATTAAAATTTTATTATAATGTTAATATTTATATATTTATTACTAAATACTAATTCGAACCAAGTTGACCCAAATTAAAAATCAAACAGGTAAGACAACCCTTGGACAGGCACAGATACGTTGGCAACATTAATTTCAATAGAAATTAACAAAATTCTTAATTTATTTGTTAATGGCAACAACAATTTCAATAGAAATTTAAAATATATATATATATTATTTGAATTTAAAACTTAATCTAATTAGTTTATATAATTATTCTTAAAAATAGCATTTGATAAGTACAGAATTCATATTCCAATATCTACAATCCCTTTTGTTTTCAAACTGCAGACTCTTTTGCAAAAGGAAAAAAAATGTCAAGCTTTGGAGGAAATAACTTATGTATTTACTCTTTAAACTATGAAAGGCAACATGGTACGTTGGAAAGAAAAATGAATAAGATAACAGCAAGCATTCAAATTTAGAACGTATAAATGAACTTTTATAGATGCAAATATAGATGTCCACAATCTTATCTTAAAATTAGAGGTATGTTCATAAACGGGGCATAATACGTGAAAAATTTTTCCCATCCTAACCTGGATCAAGCCGAGAGCTCATTTTACTGTTTAAAATAATACTAAAAAATTATTTTATTAATATTTTTAATTGGATTTAAATAAAAAACTTTTTATTTAAACAATAATTCGGACCAGACCAGCCCGAATTGCAAACAGGCGGCGTCATCACTTGGGATGTAGAGTAAAGCCATAAAATTCTTGTTTTTGGTGAAAATGCGAAAGACAAAAGAAAAGGAACAATACCAGATGGGAACTCCAACAGAGATTGATTGCAGAGAAGCAGCATAACAAATGACATATAAGAGACTAAACTATTGAATAAATAACGGCATTACTGCTGGAAATTGTATATATGGACTAGAAATCAATTTCACTTGAATATATGATGTACTCTAAAACCAACACCAGCTTGAGGTTTAGCTTGCAAGACAAAAGGCTAAACTTGAATAGGTGCAGGTAAACCACTCACTTTCATCATACACGAATACTTACTAGGAATAATAGCACCTGCCTGTGAACACAGATCCACGACCGCTGGTGCATGCCCGTAGTAATCGCGACCTTCATTCAAAAGCACTATTGGATCCTGAGGTCGTCTCCGCCACACAATCTTTGGAGGGACCAAGTCATTGACCTTTGCCTTTGTCCAAAAATGGGCTCCACGCCAACTCTCATATCTAAATACTCCACAAAGCCGAGCTCGATGGCCGGATGGCCCAACATGAACTTCAGAACAATGTTTACAAACTTTTGCCGGATAGACTAATAGCAGCTTCTTAACGCCGGATCTAAGTGTCTCCCATGCCCTCAAGGTACCATTTGCTATCACCCTTAAATCATCATCTGACAAAGACTCAATTCCACTAATTCCACCAGAAAATTCATCAGCAGTTAATGAACCAGAGCTCAAAATTTCATCGGTTACATCAGCCCCTGCTTGCATGCATAGCTCCACAACTGCAGGAACACGTTCGAAATCAAATCTTTGCTGGTGTCTGATAACACCTTGAAACATGTTGTGTAGATGAAATGCTTCTACAGGGACAAGTATATCATTCAAACCACCACGGACCCATTCATGAACCCGATTCTTTCCAATGCGCTTGTATCCACAGCAAGTTTGGATTAAATGACCTTTCTCACCAATGTATACTTCTGGACAGAACCTGCAAAGATTTATATCAATCGAAGAGTTTTTCTTTTTTTTTGGTGGGTATTTGCTGAATAAAGGTTAGAGTAATGCAGAAAAATTGGAGAAATTTCTTTATGGAGACAAAGGTTTCCTCTCTACTCTCATCTATCATGAAAAGTTGTAGACTCCACCAAATGCAAACATAACTATCCAACTAAAATTTCAATCCAAATAAGATAGAGAGAGAGAGAGAGAGAGAGAGAGAGAGAGAGAGAGAGAGGTGTTTCACTTGTTAGAGCGAAATAAAGTTGCTATTTTCAATTGTTCTAAATGCATGTTCTATTTTTTTCTTAAAATCAGAGTGGTAGCATCATGCAAATGAATCTATTCACCAACAAGTGACAACAAAAGAAAGTAGCATCACAGTTGTCCATTGTTGTTTGTGAATGCAATGGAACAAGCTGCAGAAACGAGAAGCAAGTCCACTTTGCAGCAGAAAGATGCAGAACATGGATGAACATAGTCCACTAGAAACAAAGGAAATCATACATCTTTCAACAGTTTGGTTCATACTCACCCAAGTTCCATGTCCATTTAGGCTAAGAAGTCAACAATCCACCATATCCCTATGAATCCCATTTCTCTATGTTTAATTAATTAACAATTACTAAACTTGTCTCTATGATAGATCCATTGACTAAAATAACCAAATTCTTTATCCTGGGACTTGCAACTAAAACATGGATCCAGTCCAACTACTAGGACAATATTATAGCAATTAGGGTTGATTTGTACATTAACCAAACTTTACCAATTTGCATAAAATACTTCCCTGCAAGCATTTGGAGCTAATATACGTAGATAACAAGCAAATCACAAAAGCCTAACATTAGGGCAGTTAAATGAGTAAGATTCTTCTGTCTTCACCATAATATACCTTAAAATGGTGGAGGCATTCTACAGTCCACAGTAGAGTCAGCATTGCACTTCCATTATTACCTTAAGGTAAACATAGCATGATTTTACTCCAGCAAATTAGAAGGCAGTAAGGTCACCGTGGTTTCATCCCTCATATGAAAGCACCACTGGAAAGAGGAATATCAAATCTACCTTGAGAATACGCTAGCATTTAAACACTAGTCTACAGATAAACTTGTACGAATCACTTGAAAAGTCAATGTATTTACACTTGGGCCTTCCCACAGACATATAAGGAGCGTATTTCTAAAGCTTGTTTTGCGATTATCAACAAGCAGTGAAATTTCCAAATGTGTTATCACTTCGTAGTCTTTGATGCACATGCTATAGCAGTTAAGTCTAGCAGAAATTAAAAATTACTTCATGCATGGAAAATAAGGCAAAACTGGATTGGGGTGTATTTGAATAAAGGAAATGTGGGGGGCACTTACTTGCAGGCAACGACAGGGAATAGTTTGAGAAGGGTGAAGACTCCTTGAAAAAGTAGTTCTCTGGCCTTCAGAACCTCTTGTGCCACTGGAATCATTCCAGGCACCGGATAATCCTTGGCTCGATTCTCTATTCTGTTGAGTATCATTGGCCTAAGCTTCTTCAAATCTACCTTTGAGCTGTATGATCTCCATTGACCCCTGAAAGCCATTGGCATAGTTCCTGCTAAAATACATTGCATCAAAAACCTTGATAACAGCATAAGTAACAAGTAGAAGCATCTTCAACATGCTTCTAACTTCCGAAAGGAGAATCCGACATTACCAGTTAAAATTCTAGATTGCATAAACTGAATTTGGAGAATAATGCAAAATATTTTAAGAAAAAAATTGGAACTAAAAATGGAGTTTTCAAAATGAAATTAAATAAATGAACATAAAAGGAAAGTGAATAAGTTTGATAATCTGGCAGAGCATCCCTTGAAAATCAAGCTTCCTAGCTTCGGTTAGTGGTGGGCGCTCAATTGAATCAGTCAAATCAAGTGAAAAAAATTCAGATTAGCCGAGTTGACGAGTCCTTTTTTATCAACTAAACTCAATTTGAAATTTTAGCGAATCAAATTGAGTGAAATGAAATTTGAGTCGAGTCGAGTCGAATAAATTTATTGGAGTTAAAATAAATTTTCAATTATATTTGAGTGTTATAAATCAAGTCATATAAAATTCATTTCAAATATACAAACTTCATGATTTGAAATAGATGACCACGTCAGTTGTTTTTCGGTAGCATATTCCAAAAAGGGGTTCACGACTGCCTTTCCTTAGGACAGTTGAAAATGCTAAATTTCCTAGTTCCAAATTATTGAAAACTTACTGAATTCCTCGTGGGAATTTGCCAATGGTAACCAAATACAATCTGTAATATACCTCTTAGCCAATGCCAATACATAAGACAACAACAAAAATATCAACTTCAAAATGAAGAAAACCAACAAGGCATGTTGCATGTTATAGCCAACAAAGGAACCCTTGAAACCCAAATGCATGACCATATACATAATTAATATGATTACATGCGATACGAAGCGCTGTCAATTCTACAAAATCTCCCAGATAGACATTCATAAACATAATTAAGTTCTCA
Organism: Adansonia rubrostipa; assembly: GCA_038381775.1. Classification (NCBI taxonomy): domain Eukaryota; kingdom Viridiplantae; phylum Streptophyta; class Magnoliopsida; order Malvales; family Malvaceae; genus Adansonia; species Adansonia rubrostipa. The sequence continues at coordinate 7,572,878 of JBBYHM010000006.1, forward strand.
AAATGAAAATCAAAAGAATTTAGAACGGATGACACTGAAAAACAAACCGAGACAAATGGCAATCGCTTGTCATAAACTACTTTGTGGCCTCTGAAATTATACTGCTAATGGAACTGGCCTGTCCTTTTGCAGTCTCCGCCAGAGAATCCTACGACTCAACAAAAACAATTCTCTCAGAAATTTGGAAATTATCACAAACCAGAGACGTTTTAACAAGGCAAAATATTTCAGCATGTCTGGAAGAACCAATTAACCAAAAACACTGAGAACAAGAAGAATCTTTAACGGTTGAATATGGACGCACACAATAAAAATACAAAATAAAGCAGAAACACAACGGAAGGTGAGGTCACTCACGGTAGAAACTGAGCAAGCAGTTAAGGGATAGGAGGTAAATGAACTCGAGCACACAGTAGATAGCAGATAATGTTGAGGGTTTCAGGAACTGGGGCTTCAAGGAATCAGATGAGGTCGAGAGTTTGAGGAATTGGGGTTTGGATTTGGATTTGGATTTGGGTTCGAGTTTGAGTTTGAGTTTGAGTTTGGGTTTGGCCTGGGGATCAGATAACGAGAATGGGAAATCAGATTTGGAGAAAGCAGCAGACAGGACAACAATGGAGGAGGGGGTAGTGTTTTTCGCACTTAGTATTAGGCCGCCGGTTTAGAGTACGGGGTATTAAGTTTTATCGGGTAATGGCTAGGGTCGGTTTAATTGGGTTTGGGTAATCTATTTTTATAACGTTATAAGTCTATTTTAAAATATATAAATATAATATATTTATTATAAATCAGTTAAATTAATTAATTTAATTATTTTATAAACAGTAAATTAATAAATTTAACCTATTAAATTAGATAGTTAAAAATCAACATACGTCAAAATCAATCTAATCGACTCATGCTGATGAAATCAATTTTGATCGAGTTTTAAATATTTCTAAATAAATTTATATATTTATTTATAATTTTACTTTTTTAAATTATATAACAATTTATATTTTATTTTAATTATTTTTTAAATTGCGTAGCTCTCAAGCTAACCGACGGCGATTTAGAGAAGAGAAGCGACTAGTCTGGCGATTGATCCAGGTAGTAGAAAGTGCAACGTCCATAGGTACTGTAATTAGATCCATGGCCACGCGTTTCCTGCGTTTCTTCCTATTTCAAACCTCACACTTCAATTGCATAGCCCAAAATTTAGGAATACGACCGCATAAGCACATCTAAATATTAATTCGATAATTTATGTATTTATTTTATATTTATATTTTTTATTATATTATTATTATAATTATATTTAAAATTTATTTATATTTATATTAATTTTAATATATTTATAATTTATAATAAATAAATTTTAAAAATATATTTATATAATAATTTATTTTATTTTTTATTTTATATATTATATTTATATAATTGTATCAAATATTAATAAATGTAACCAAAAAAAGTCGGAAATGACTGTTTAGGTTTGTTCCAATTTGACCTACGAAAGAAAGCAAATCCAAAAGAAAAATCATGTTAAAGTTGTAGCTCATCAAACATTAAATAGTAAGAATTTTCGAATAAAGCAAATCTGAATTTTTTTTTTTTCCCCATAGTTTTCGACTTCGACATTTGTTGTTTCCTTTGAAGAATTTATTTTGTTTCATCAGCTCCGTAACATTGAAATTTTTCACTTTTTTTTTCTTTTCTTGCAAAATCCTTTTTCCACCGAAACAGAGAAAACCTCAGCTGCAAAACTTTACGCTTCAAAATTCCGAACTTTACGCTGCAAAAACAGAGAAACCCAAGCTCATAGAATTATGGATTTATAGCGATTAAATAATATTTAAATATAAAAAGAAAAATTTTTTAAGTTAACGTTGGATCTCGAAAAAAATTAACTTTAAAAAAGATGAAACCTTATTCTAATTTCTATTTGAATACACAATAATCATCATTTTTAAATAGCCATAAAAGGAAAAAAGAGATTGGCAGCAAGAGATTTTAGAGGTTTTCAATTTTATAAGAATCTTTGAGGTTTCTTTTTGGGTTTTCAATGTTTGAATGTTTAAAAGAGATTTCTTTGTGGATTTTTTAAATAGAGGGAAAAATGATTTTGATGTATAGGCAGCAACAAAGTGACGGCAAATCTCATTTTCAAGTTTAGATCTAAGAGATTCTAAGATAATTTTTGAAAATTTAATATGGTTGATGTAGACACTTAATTTCATTCCGGCACTCCTAAGCAAAGGGAGCACTATTTGAGACTTTAGATGAAACATACCTATCTCTCTTCTTGGACTAATTTTTGATTTCTTGAGACCTAATCGAAGGTAATAAAATAAAATAATAAAAATAGAAAAAGAGAATGACTGTCGTTTATTGTGTCACTAGGCACTATAGGCAATAAGGCACCAAGTGAAAAAAATTTTTGGGTACGGTTTAAAATGCCTGAGGACCATATTGAAAAAATGTAAAAAAAAAAAGAAGAAGTCATTTTCATGAATTTCACAAAGATGTATCTATACGTTAATGAAATGTATTGATACATCATCGGATTTTGATTTTTCCAAACATGGAACATGCATGTGTATTGATATAGGTCAAGTTGTATCTATACAATGCATATTTTACCAATACAGTGTGTTTTGTATCAATACAATATCGAGTTTTCTAAGTGTTTTGGTTTTGGGAAAGCATCTTTATCGATATAAACACTAATGTATTGTTGTTGCATGTAATTTTTCACTACAATAAGCTTTTTCACTCAATTTTTCCTATATTTTACTTTCCTAATGGCCTTAGATCACTTCATAACCATACAAAGAGGTCCTTCACCCAAACATTGTTCCATTGAAACATAGGTATGAGAACCACCCACATGGATTGAGCCACTAAAGCTTAAAACAACTTAGGATAAATGAGTACTATCATACATGGGAACTAAATGACATCTAGTTTGGTTGTTTTTTGACTATTTTGAGTCTAGTTCAGTGAAATTTTAATGGATGGCTATTTTGAGTTAAAATTAAAAAATCTTTCTTACATGGAGTCAAGATATGACTATTTCAAATATAGGTTCTCTTTGAAGGCATGTAGCCGAAATTGTCCACCAAACTTAACTAGAAATATGCTCCATTTAGAAGGGTTTCAGCCTTTAATCAGATCACTTAGCCCTTGTAAATAGATTGCTTGTAAGCAAGCTTTGGTTGATTTGTTAAGATGTGATGAACTTGCATAGAGATTGGATGATCAATCAAAAAAGGGTTAAAAATGCCTTACTGACATTCATTAGAAGGGACCCATTGAGTTTTCAACTGAGAAAAACCATAGAGCAAACAATAGACAAAAAAAAAGAAAAAAAAAGGGAGAAGTAAAGAGGGATATCTTCAAAATTCTGTCTAAGGTTGTTTTCTTTCATCTTTTAGCCTTATCTTGCATTTTCTTTGCTCTTTTACAAGAGCTCGATGATCTTAAGCTATGCTTAAGTGATGATTTATGCTAAGCTATAAAAACCAAGTTAGGGCTAAATCTTGAGTTATACCTTCAAAATGCCATGTTTTGATTTTCTTTGATGTTTTCATTTAAAAGTTCTGTAAAAACCATGTTTCCATCAAGCAAGTTTGTATTCTAATTGTTTTATGCCAAGTTTTCTGGTTTTTATGTGATTTTTATCAACTTTTCTTCATGATGTAACTTAATTTTGACTCTTCATTCTACTTATATGTTACTCTATGTACGATACATGTATTTTATGTTCTTTTCATGCATTATTTTCATCCTTTATATGCTCATGCATTTTTCATGAAAATACTATGATTATGGCAACCTCATCATATATGTTAGTGTGCTTATGTATGTTCACATTGATAAGCTATTTTATGCTTAAAATCATATATGACATGCATTTTATGACATTTGCATGAATTAAGATAATGGTTAATATGTCCATGTATTTTTCATGAGAATATTGCGATTATGACCACATCAACATGCTTAATGAGAAATCCATGAATGTTCATCTTGATGAGGTATTTTGTGAGTAAATATCATGTATGGTACCATGCTTTTATGTTTATGGGTGAAATAAAATGTTATGGGTGCATTTACGAGTATTAGAAACTTTAGAGATCATTTAGCAATTTTCCCATGATGTTTCATTAAGGATAATTTTTTTAACTCTCTTGCACTTTAAGGTCATTTAGATCATTTTCTATGATTTAGAGACTTTTATGCAATTTCAAGTATGATTAGGGTCATTTAGATCGTTTCCCGTGATCTAAGGGCTTGTATGCAATTTTATGTTTTTGATATCATTTAGTCATTTTCCATGACTTAGGGACTTTTATGTCATTTTATGCAATTTTGATGTCATTTAGGTCATTTTCCATGATCCAAGGACTTTTATGCAAATTTCAAATATTTTGATGTCACTTAGGTCATTTTCCATAACTTAGGGACTTTGTTGTAATTTTATGAATTTTGAAGCCATTTACGTCATTTTCTATGATCTAAGAACTTCTATAAATTTCATGAATTTTGATGTCATTTAGGTTATTCTCCATGACTTAGGAACTTTGGTGCAATTTTTATATTTTGATGTCACTTAGGTTATTTTCCATGACTTAGGGACTTGGGTGCAATTTTATGAATTTTGAAGCCATTTAGGTCATTTTTCATGATCTAAGAACTTTTATACAAATTTCATGAATTTTGATGTCATTTAAGTTATTCTCCATGACTTTGGAACTTTGGTGCAATTTCTATATTATTTCTCATTATCTAGGGACTTTGGTAAAATTTCTTAAATGTTAGAGATGTTTAAGTTAGTTTCTATGTCTTAGAAATTATTATGCAAAATTTTATGCATTAGATCATTTTCGATGATTTAGAGACCATTCCATAAGTCCACATATGTTAGGTTCATTTTTTAAATAGTAATTCATAATTTAATGTAAAATCTATTTTATTTTTATTATATATATTATTATATTGTATTATATTATAAATATAATATATGTATTATATAATATATATTATATAGAATATATAATTTATATACTAAATATAATATATATTATTTTAATTTTCTTAAAAAATTTAAAATTTAATATAAAATATTTTTATTTTTTAAATTATATTTTTAATATATACAATTTATATATAATATATAATATATAATATATAGTATATAGTATATTATGTATATAATATATGTTATATATATAATATAAAAGGGTGAGTCGGTTCCATTACAAGGGAACCGACTCCTCACCTAGTACATATGTGTGGGGTGGGCCAGTTCCCTCCCCTATATATATAATATTATATATAATATATTATATATCATAAAAATATTTTTATTTTTTTATTATTTTTATACAATAATTTAAGATTTAATTTAAAATAATTTAATTTTTATTAATTTTTAATAGTAATTTGTGATTTAATTTAATTCAATATTATTTTATAATTCGACATTTAATATATTTTTATTTTATAAATTTAATATAATATAAAATATTTTTAATTTTTAAATAACATTTTTAATATATATAATTTTACATATATTATTTATATTATATATTATTATATAAATATTATATATTGGTAGGGGCTCGGTTCCCTACCCTGACCACACATATATATAATATATTATATATAGAATATATAGTATGCATTATATAATAATATATAAAACATTATAATATTTTATATATTATTTTACATATTAATAAGATTTAATATAAAATATTTTTAATTTTTATTATTTTAATTAATAATTTAAAATTTAATATAAAATATTTTTATTTTTTATTATTTATAAATTGTAATTAGATATTTAGTATAAAATATTTTTTATTTTTTAAATAATAATTTAAAATTTAAGATAAAATATTATTAATTATAAATAATATTTTTAATTTACAAATAAATAATATAATATATATTTTATACAGAGGTTCGGTTCCCTTCCGAGGGAGCCGACCCCCTAATTGGTGCAACAGGGAGATAAAGTTAAGATAAAAAAATAATTTTAATTATTAATTTTAATAATTATTTTTTTAAATTAATTTTTTTACTTTCATTTTATTTTATAATTATTAGTGTATAGCATTTTTTTGGAATTCTCCCATTCTCAAATCTAATTCATGTGGCCTTGTGTATGGCAAGCAACGGATTTGAATTTTGAGTCCAAAACTGAACACGTAGTGGGAGTTTGGAGTTTTGGGCTTTAACAAACATAAAAGCTCAGAACGAAACGCAAAAGCTTGCACACTTACACACTTCACACAAACAGAAACAAAAACATACTCAAAAAAAAAAAAAAAAAAAGAAATCTTTGTTGCAAAGAAAACTGGAAGGTCATGGCCTCAACAGAGAGCTCCAGATCTTCAACTGCTGCGTCTCCTGATTCGTACATAGGCAGCTTGATAAGCTTGACTTCTAAATCTGAAATCAGATATGAAGGTGTTCTCTTTAACATCAACACTGAAGAATCCAGCATCGGTTTAAGAAATGGTAAAAAAAAAAAAATCTTTTTCTTTTCTGGGTTTCTTTTTTTTCTTGGGTTTTGTTTTGATTTTTGAGCTCTGCAGTGGAGTATAGTTTCTGGGTTTTCTTTGTTAAGGTGAATTAGTTTATGTTGAATCGTTACTTTGAGGATGATTTTGGGGTGCTTTCAAAAGTTTCACTTTTTTGATCTTTAAGTTCTTTTTTGGGTCATTGGGTGTAATAAATGTTTGTAAGGGAGATGATTGTTTACTTTTAGGCAACTGATATTGGTTGAGTAGGTCACTAGAATAAATACCCAGGACTGTACAAGAGAGAGTCAATCTAGTCTTTGATCTAGAGATGCAAAACAAAAAGGGCGTTATAAAAACATATGACAAAATAGCAGAGAATTTGTTTTCTGATTTGCTTTCTAGCATTTGGTTTATATCTCAATTTATAGGACCTGTAAAATGTAAATCATAATTTATGGTGTTGGCTCGTCTGTCAACCATCTAAATCATAACACACCGTAAGCCAATATTTTTAACATAACTGTAAAACACATAAGAGTGTTTCATTTTTACGGCTCTCTAGATAACTAAGCAGTGACGTATTAACGATTAGAACAAAAATTGGGGATTTTGAATTGTTAACAGGGTCTATTTTACAATGTTTTTTTTTTTTTTAAAATGGTTAAGGCTAATTTTGGGTACCGGAAAGTTTCTTGGAAATTTAATAAAAAAAGTGAGATGGAAGGGCTAAGTGTTATTGACATGGATTGCTATAACAGAAAATAATACAAGACTTGAAATTTTTGGCTTATCCGAAAAATAATATAAACTAAAATGGACGTTGTATTTGTTATGAAATTAGATAATAGATTTGGACAATTTAGATGATAGAGATTGGTATAACCATCTATATAGTATTGTCCCATTCAGATTAGTGAGGGTTATGGCCGTTAGGGCTGCAAACGTTAAAATCTGCTGCCTTCAATGTTGTTTCTTTGCTTTTGGTTATGAAAGGCCTAGTCTAAGTTTTAGTAACTAATTTTGTTCTTTGGGTGTAAGATGCAGCTATATCCTTCTACTAAATAACTTGTGTTTATTCAACATTGCAGTACGGTCATTTGGAACTGAAGGGCGAAAAAAAGATGGTCCACAAGTTCCAGCAAGTGATAAAATTTATGAGTACATACTCTTCCGTGGAAGTGACATCAAGGTATGCCAAATAGTATGGGAACTAATGCACATTGACAGTGCTATTGTCTACCTTTTCAACTAGGAAATTTTGCATTCAGCAATGGATAAAGCAATGGACTCTGATTTTGAATATTGGTCTTAGTAGGCTGTTTTGAGGAAATGCTAAACTGTTGTAGAGTAGCAAGGGCATTTCTCTGGTTCCAGGCATCTTCTTTTGCTGCATTTATGGTGCCATAAGTTGTTCACTTGCTATCCGGACTTGGGATAGAAAATGCAAAAGTTGTTATATTGCTTGATCACCCTTCTATTGTTGCCTGTAAGTGTATTAGAAGTTTTTTTCGCTCATACTAAAACACTTTCAAGTTTAAAAAATTTCTCAATGTCCTGCGAAGAGGAGATTTTGAGCATATTCAGACTGCAATGACACCAACAATTTTGAGCTTCTTTTGTCCTGGAAAGAGGAGCTTTCCTGTTGGAATTGACCTTCTGATGCTATGGTGGCTAGGTGTAGCACGTACAATATCTTAGCAGCCATTTATATATGGTTTCACTGTGGCATTGGTTAAAAATACACTGTTTTATTTTCAGGCTTTCATTTTGCTAAGGTGCATGGCATTAGGACTTAGTGTTGTATATTAGTGCCAAAGCTTGTCTTAGGATTGCAACTGATTTGTCCCTGGAGCTCAGTCTGGTTAGCGGGCTAAGGTTTTGGTGCACCATGTTATTAGTGCTTGAGTTGTAGATGACTTTTTAAGTGAACTCATAAGTAAGATTAATCTTTTCAATGTAACGACCGAAAGTATGATTATGCTGCTGGGAAACAGTGTAGATTTCACATGCTAAATTCAAAATTTTAGATTTATCTGCACGAAAGTTGAAAAAATAAAAAATGATTTATCTACACTAAGGCATTATAGTTTAGATGCCTTCTTTGCTAGATTATATTCAATTGCTTAATTTTACTTAAGAAAGAAAAGTGTTGCTACCTCGGATTTTATATAAGCCTATTTACGTACTAGCGTTTTCAGTTTGTTCTTTTTTCTTGTTCTGCATTTGTTTACAGGACTTGCAGGTTAAATCTTCGGCTCCAGTTCAGACCCCAGCACCTATGCACAATGATCCTGCTATTATACAGGTAGGGAAAGAAAATGATTCTTATATATTGATATTTGTACTACTAATGTATAGCTGTTAAAAACTGGTAAATATGCTATATTTTGATCAAGTTTCTGATATTTACAGTATTTCTGGATCCATAGTATCGTTGCTCGTATTTTACTTTCTAGTGAAAAAGAATCAAAATATTTTAGTTTCTTTTTAGTTCTATTTCAACTTCTAGTATTTAGGATAGTTTACACATTTGAATTGGGTTTAAGGTTTAACTTATAAGAATCAATGTTATTTTTGTTTCTAGTAGTTTTGAATAATAACTTATTGAGGATTCAAAAAATTAATGTGAGATTTCACTCTTTTCGTTGGTTCTCTCTGGTTTTCTACCCCTGTTTCTCTTATTTCTCCAATATCCTCTGTATCTTTCCTCTTATCTTAATTTCCTTCCAAATTCTATTTCCTCTCTTCATCTCCTCCTCGTTCATCACCATTCTCAAAGGTGTCTTATCTATTGATAAGATGCGTGGATATGCATAATCAAATTAATTTGTGGCTAGCTCTGAGTCTGTTTTTGGCTGCGGATTTCGGTTTCAAATAGCATTACAAGTTGGCATTATGGGGTTATTGGAATCAAATTTTATTATTCTCCAAGCTTCGATGTATATATAAATGTTTATCAGTTAACTTTGCTGACTTTTTTCCGATTCCTTTCTTGGGCAGTCTCACTATCCCCAGACAACAATTCCATCCACTGGCTTGCCTTCTTCTGGTACTGTATCTATGCAAGATCCAGCTTCCCAAACTCCAGCTGTGGGACTCACCAGGGCAACATTTCAAGGCAGTCTTCCATTATATCGTCCTGGTGGAAATTTAGGATCATGGGGTTCATCAACTGCTCCAAGCACAAATGGCGGGCTTTCCATGCCAATGTACTGGCAAGGTTACTATGGGTCCGCAAATGGTCTTCCTCTACAGCAGCAATCTTTGCTCCGACCCCCACCTGGCTTGTCAATGCCACCTTCCATGCCACAATCTATGCAATATCCTGCCATGAATGTGTCATTACCCACTGCAGGTTCTAACTTGCCAGCCTCTCAGATGTCTGAAAACACTCCTACTTTGCTGCCACCGCTTGGTACTGGCTCCCAGAATTTGCAATCTTCTGTGCTGCCATCACAGTCTTCTGCAGTAGTTTCAGACTCATCAACTAGTTTGAATCTGGAGAAGGCTTATGCTTTTACTCTTCCAACTGCAGCTCCAAGTAGTAACTTGCCATTGGTGTCTCCTTTGAGTACTGCTTTAGACAAAAGTGCCGTCATGTTGTCTTCTTCTGACAAACCTAAGACAGTCTCTGACCCCCTAATGCCATTCAAAGGCATGCCTGATTCTGCTTCGTCCACCATAAGGACTGCAAGTGCAATTTTGAATGATGGAATACAGCCTTCTTTAATAACCCCAGATCAGCTTTTACAACCTGGAGTGGTTACTGCATCTTCATCTATGTCTTCACAAACAGCTCAGAAGGATGTTGAGGTTGTTCATGTGTCATCTCCTGATTCTACGTCAGCAGCTGTACCTGCACCAATGTCATTAAAAGCATTACAACCCGTGTCAGCAGAAGTACCACCACCAGTGTCGGCACAAGCATCACCACCATTGTTAGCACAAGCACCACCACAACCACTGAAAACAGGACAGGAACCGATATTGCCTTCACCTTCACCATCTGATCATAAGGTATTGCTTCCATTATCTTATTTCCATTGTTCAAAGTAAAGTGGCTGTAAAATGTGACGAGATTTGATAACTGTCCTGTGACATTTTTAGTTCTCTTTGAGAGGGGAGTGATGAAGATGGATGTTGTCTTCTTTTCCTTCGTGTTCTCCATTCCTCTCTCTCTCTCTCTCTCTCTCTCCCTCCCTGCTTGGTTTGTAGGTTCTGTTGAGTTGCTTCATGGTTTTTACTCTCTTGGTTCATTTCTGAAGCATAAGTTGTGACTTGATTCTGGAGATCATAGATATCAAATGATTGTGCTCCTATTTTGAGCATACAAGTTTTCCAACATGATTTTTCCCTACAGATGAAAAGGACAGATTAGATAGCAGTTTGTGCTAAAAGTTGCAATAATTAGGGCCTATCATTGGACTTACTCGATTTTAAAATGTCCTTATCAAGTCCTTCAAACTTGGAAGCATTCATATTAACAATCTTAAAAGGATGTTTTGTGTACATATCGACAGTGAGGTGTATTAAATGCCCTTTGTTCTTAAATTCCCATTTTCTTTACTTCTAGAAGGGGGAAAAAATACAAAGAGAGAAAAGCATGAATTTTCTTAAACAATCTGCGAAAGCTTCTCAGCTAACACTAAAAAATTTAGTGTTTAGACTTTAGATGACAATTCATGATAGTTTAGAATTTCCAATTTGGAGTTTTGGAATTTACTACATGTTAAATAATCTGGAGAGTTCAGTTCATTTTGGTCCCCTTTTTAATTGAAGGAACCCCCCCTTGGCTCTAAAATCCAACTACCATGGTGACTTGGTTTCAGTGAACTGATGTTGCTAACTCCTTAAGTGGAATTTCAAACTACTGACCTCTCAAAAACAAGGTGGCCAAGAATGTAATCTATTTTTTTACATATTGGATTTAGAAATGATTTCCCTTGAATAATGATCTATGACAATAGTGTGACTTGTCCATTCAATTTATCTCTTGTTTGCTTCTGACAGATCAGGGATAATATTACCTGATTTCTTTAATTGTTTCATGTGGCTGGTTTGACCGTTGGCTATTAATTGCTTTACCGTTCCCAACAGTTTGGATGCATACTTTTAATCTAAATGTATCAATATATCAGCTTGCAAGGATTATGTATTTGCTGACATGCAATTTTCCGCCTTTTTGGTGCATTCGCTATTGGTTCTACACAATTCTCCTAGCCACATGGAGCTCCGATGCACAATTATCAAAGTTATAAAGGAGGACGTGAAAGAGGAAGAGGAAATGGGGTATGTTTTCTTTTTCTTTATGGATTAGCCAAGTTGTTGTCTCTATTGAAGAATACACCTAATGGAAATTTGGGAAAGTTTCCGTAATAGCACTCCATGCCTTAAAACATATTTTAATTTGAGTACCACTCTGCATTAGGTAAGCTAGTTGAAGATATTAAAAAACTGGTTTTCCATCTGAAGACTGTTTGTTCCTAAATAATATTTAGCATCAGCTGACCCTTAATACCCCCTGCACCCCACAAAAAATTCACCAGAACTTCAAATATTTCAAAATATTATTTACTTGACAAAACCATTGTTTATACCTTTTCAACTTAGTTAACCTACTTTTTGAACTTCGTAATCCAAAATTTGCCATATCTTATTCATCAATTATACTTATTCAGGTCATTTTGAAAATTACAATGGATCGATTGCAATGAAACCTTGATTTGACAAATGAAATTTGTATATTAGATTCACCAACAAAATCTGGGATTATGTAATTGGATGGTCGTGAAGACCTGGAAGTGATGCACGAGAGGATATACTGATCTGCAACTTTTTATAGTTGTGTTCCCATCTACTGTTTGTAACCCTGCATTCTTGCATTTGTTTTCTGCCGTTGCATGGTGTCATTGGGGTCAGTTTAATTTGATTATTCTACTCTAAAGGTTTAGGCAAAACAAATAGTTAAAAACTAATTTTTGTTTTTCTGGACAAACTTTATGGTGTTTTCCTATTGCGGTATAATCATCCCGGAATTCATAAGTATTTTAAAGTGTCATGATTCATAAAATCTTTACTTTCTTATGGTAGAAATTCCATGATTACATTAAAGAAAAACTAAGTCTTTTGACAATTTTAACATACTTTTTCCTTGTAGGAAATGATATTACCAGCCAAATCCTACTAAAAAGAAGCTTCTGAATATTATGGCTTATTGCTTCCAAAATTGATAGATTAAATTAATTATTCAGACAACTATTACAATGAGAAAATTGAGGATTACTAGGTGCTAGCCAAGGGGAGAAAGAGGAACGTGCTTTTCTATCAATTAAAGGAATTCTTTTTATTTATCCAAAAGTGTGTAATTTGCCCTTGTAAGACTTGTTGGTCATTGTTATGCCAATTATAAGGCCTGTAACCTTTAGAATCCATTGGCTTAGCTTGGTTGTAATGTCAGAATTTGGTACTGCAGATTTCCGGTTCAGCAACCAGATTTACTGAAGAATTTGATTTCACAGCGATGAATGAGAAATTTAACAAGGATGAAGTTTGGGGTCATCTTGGCAAAAGTAGCCACGCTGAAGAAGACACCGATTATTTACAAAATGAATATAGAGTTGGATTGTCGAAAGTGGAGGCTAAGGTATGTTCTTTCTTCTCCACACGCAATTTGCCTGTTGGTGCTACTCAAGTTTGTATGATTTGGTTCTTAAAAGTTTTTGTTTACTCTTATTTTTCTTCATTTTTGCAGCCTGTGTATGTTAAGGATGATTTTTTTGATACCTTGTCTTGTGATTCTCTTGATGGTGGGTCTCGTAACGGGAGAGCTAGGTTTTCGGAGCAAATGAGAAGAGATACAGAGGTACTATATTCCATCTGCATTACTCACATTATGTGCGTGTGTATATATATTGTATGTGTATTTGTGTGTTTCTGTGACCTTAAGAGATTTTAATTTTATTTGTCTATTTGCTATAGTCATATAGATAAAAAATGTATTTACAACCTGAGTTACTTAAACTCGGATGTGAGTGTTGGATAGGGGAAGTGTCTGACATAAGTATGTTCATTTTTTTCTAAGTTTCTCTAAGTATTTGAAGGGTCATACCCCCATACTCTTGTCTGAAGATGTGTTAGACATAGTTGTTGGACGCAGATACTTTAAGAAAAATAAAGAGTAGTGAAATAGCTCACAACTTTTTAATGTAATTTTTTCATATGTTATTATTATTATTTGGTTGTGAGGAGAGATGGGGGGCTGTCGGTGGGTTAGGCTGTTTACGTATAGGGTTGGCAAAATAACCCGACCCCCGACCCTCTAGGGTTGTTTTTTTTTTTTTTTTGAAAATTGGTTACAGGGTCGGGGCAGGTTATTTCAAAAAAGTATCAGTTTCTGGTTGGGGACAATTTTATTAGAAGTCTGCACCAACCAGCCTCAAAATTTTTGCCAAAATAACCTTTTAGGGTTATATTACATACAAGTTACACAGCTTGTATGTTGAGGAATTGAAGGCAGGGAAGAGATATAAAGAGCTGTGAAGAAAGAAGAAAAGAAGAGCTGTGGAAGCAGAGGGAATTTGGGAATCAAAGGAAGCTTTGAATGGGGTGCAAAAAGGATAATGATAGGTTGCGGGGGGGGGGGGGGGGGTCCGGGTTGGGAGGATCCCTTCTTTTTTGATTTTGGGTCCGGGGCTAGAACCTTAAATAAATTTGGGTTTGCGGTGGTTATGGGCATATGTATATGGAGGTCGGGTCAGGGAGTTGCCATCACTATTTACGTATGACGAGTTCAACCAGGAATTGGAGGAACTGAAACTTAGGCTTTGACAAAAGAAGTAAAAACAATTAAAACTGAACTGGTTATGTCTTCTAAGCTTTTTAGAGTTCTCATAAATCTCTGGTATAGTATATGATAATATGTTTTCTTTTTATCTACATGATCTTGAATTCTTGGCAAAAGTTTCTCTTTACAATATCTATACAGACATTCGGTGATTTCCCAAGGCATCGTGGAGGTAGAGGTGGCCGCGGAGCTTTTCATGGTGGTCGAACACGTGGTTCTTATTACGGAAGAGGCTATGGTTATGGTGGGAGGGGTAGGGGATATGGCATGGTGAATCGTACCACCTAGTTAGCAGTCGAAATTGAGCTGGCATAGTACGTTAAACTATTACCGGAAACGTATCGATGTGCCCTGCGAATTGAAGGTCCTTATAATGGCCTTTGATTGCACTCCTACAGCTGTTGTTGCTTTAGGATTTGAGTATTGAGCTGTAATAGAAATAAGCAAACCCCAAAAGACAGTAAAGGATTTCCATTGCACTGTTTTTTTCATAAGCTTTTGTATGAATAGCGTGAGGTCATTTTATCTGCTAGAGTTTTTGTTTTTGCTAAGAAACATAGTTCTTTATTGCGTGAATTTGTATTTGTATTTTTAATTTAATGGCTTTCTAACTGACATTATTATTATTATTATCATTATTATTATTATTATTATTATGTGAAGGTTATTTTAAGACACAAGGCAAAAATTGCTTGCCTAAAATCGATCCAAAATGTTTTTAACCTAAGAGAGAAGAAATATGTCTTTGCTTTTTGCTTACATATTTGCCTTTTGTTTTCTATTAATTTTTATTTTCGCATTTCTATTCATTTTTGCAAAAGATATGAACAAAAAATGTTTATTAAATTGGGTTTTATTGCAATGACCAGGGTTTGAATTCTAGCCTTTTTTTTTTATTTTTTATTTTTTATTTTGGTCACAATGCATTGAGTATTTTTATGATAGGAAAAAAATAATACAAATTTAGAGTTAAAATTAAATTATTATTATAAATTATGAAAAATATAATTTGAGGAGAAGTTTTAAAATAAAGTATAGATATAAAGCAACAACATGCAACATGAATAAACATATTTAATTTATTATAAAAAGTAAAATTTTATTCATTTAAGTTATATCGATATTCATAATTTATATTTGTATTTAAATTAAGAAATAAAAATTGATAATAGGATATAAAATAACATATTTTAACATAGTTATTTTTTACACAATTTATCATTGCAATATTTTTTACTTCGGTTTAAGCACTTAAAGTTTTTTTCTTTTCAATAGATTACATCAATCTGCCTCTTATTATTATTATTATTATTATTATTATTATTATTATTATTATCAATGATGATTATGATGTAACAAATATTAAATATAAATTAATTTGAACTTAAAAGTAATTTTCCTAAAATCATTTTACAAAAATATTTGAAAAATTAATAAAATATTTTTGACTCTCAAGTTTTTAGAAGTGTGCTCATGTTTAAATAACTGCAGAACAAATCAAACACCTTTTGAAATGCTTAAGATTTTTTTTTAGAAAACATAAAAGAAATATTGATATGGGTATCGGTACTTTCAAAAGAAAACTAAGGCAAGTATCGATACTTTATTTATAGAACCTAAATGAGCTTTCTAGGGCACCAAAGTATCGATACTTGATTTTAAAGTATCAATACTTAACCCTCCAAAAATCAAATTCTTTAATGTTTATAAATGCAAGTATCAAGATCGATACAGATACTTCAACGAGACAATGTGTTGTACAACACGATTTTCAAGCATCCAACTGCTCATTTCCATTCCAAGCAATTCCAAACGAATATAATTCATATCCAAACTATAAATTAAGCTCCACAACACTTCAAGACATAAAAGATACCCAAGGATAACCAAGAAATCAAAAGAAAAAGCAAGAAATCTTTATCTTCATTCAAGCTCTCAACTATTCTTAAGTTTTATCATCCTTTTTATTTATTTTTTATATTTGTATCTTTTCAAATTTGAACTTGAATATTGTAAACACCTTCCTACTAGAGGATTAACTTAGATTGCAAAAATTTTTTCATTTCACAAAGGATTGTGCAAATTTGAGAGAATCACTTAAGTATTTAGGTAGAACACTTAAGGGGTTAGAGTATCTATCTTAGTCTTGAAAGATAGGGATTCTAAGGTTATACCTTAACCATAAAGGTAGTTTTCAAATAGTAAATTTAGGAATCATCTTGGCAAGGAAATGCCAAGAAGAGAGTACATAGGTGTCGAGTTTATTCATCAAGTGTTTGATTTCTTATTGTCACAACGTGCCCTCCAAAATCCTCATAGAGCAAGAGGTGCGCACGATTTAATTATATGAGGAAAATGATAAAATTCTCGATGTAGAAGTGTCCGCTTGACTGGGACTCTTCCTTTTTAACATGTGAGGGGATTGTAGCATGAATCGCTTATCTAACTGGCCTCCGGTGACCACCATAAAGTGGCCAACAATTAAAGTCGCCACCAATTATTTGGGCTAGACGTGATCGGGTGCTTATTGGAACCAATATTTCAAGTTAAGAAACTCGAGACATCGATTCCAAGGTCTTCGTGGTCTAGAATTCATTGGTTGGGTTCGGGAGTTGGTTACATGTGGGGAAAAACTAACATCACCTCAATGCCTAAAATCAGTACCTTTCATCTATCTCTTATATTCATTTTGATTTCCTCAGTTTTGACTTGTCGTTCTATAGATATAATCTCCTATATGCATGAATTTGTGTAAAATGATAAATCTGGATTTTAATAAAAAATTTGAATCTCACATGTGCCCCGAAGAAGTGGGGAATATAGAGACTTTTGACTAAAAATGATCTCTAGATTTAATTTCAAAACTCAGATATTCATGTCAAGCATTGGAGAGATACTGACATAGAAAATGGCCTTGTGATTTTTGAAAACAATTTGGAAACATGAATGCATAATGGACACCATAGAGAGAAATGTGTTAGTGAAGCATAGGTGAAATAATGTAACATTGCACAAAAATAAATCAAATGGAAAAAGGAAAAGAAAAGGCTCAGTCAAAATATATCTTGTAATTGTCATCAGTTATCTAGAAATAACCAAACCGATAATCTTTGAGACATGTTTAGTTTCATAGGTTAATTGAGGGGTGAAAACGAGTTTGGATTTTGAAAAAAAATTTGAAGAAATCTGGGAGAAAGAAAATTTGGTTTTCAGGGAAATTTTGAAAAATGAGGTCAGAGCATCTCTTGGGAAAAGGGGATTGGGATATCCTTACAGATGAAAATTTCGATAATTTTTAGAGAGATGGGATTAAAAGACTTAAATTGACAAAGGTACGATAACTTCTTGATAGATGACATTTTTGATAATTTCTGACAAAATTGGTGATTTTTGATTTAAAAATGGTCATTGATAAAATAGGAATTGTAAAATTTGAAAAGTGCTCATGCTTTGATTCGAGTCTAAGGAAGTTGGCACATGTTCTTTGACTCGATAGGGTTGGTCAGACCTATTTAAAAGCATCCGATGCCTTGAAGTAGGAGTTTTGGAAAATCAATTAATTTTGATAAATGCTAAAATAAGGGATGGCATCGCGCTATCCCCATTTTTGATTTTATTTCAAACTGGTTTAAAGGTTTTAAAGGTCAGATGAGGTACCATTAGAAAGGTGACTTGATATGGGAATACAAAAATGTCCTAAAAATCTCAAAAAATCATTTCCTGGGAGGAAAAAATTTTTGAAGTTGGGCTTAATTCAACACTGACAACATGTGCAGGGGAAAATGTGTAGTAGACTTAAAAAAAAAATCATATACAACTCACTTGGAATTGTTAAATCGCGAGCATACCTTTTTGAAAATAGAATTCACGAACTTTTTAGAAAAATATTTTAAAAATCCAAAAAAAAATCATTTGATGGGCAAAAATGGCCCAAAAAAATGCAAATCACTGATTTGAGGTGTTTCAGATTGCAAAGGTTCAAAAAATCATAACTTCTCCATCCGAAATGATTCGAGTGCAAAAAAGATACCATTAGAAAGGTGATTCGATGCCCCTAAGGAAAAAATATAAAAAAAAGTTTAGAAAAGTGTTCTAGAGTTTGAAAATGATTTTTCAAGTTGGGGAAACAGTGCTGCCAATGCTCAATAAAGAAAATTTTGGTTTTTGATTCACTTATAGCTAGATTTAGGTTATTGACATTCATATGTCCATGACTAATAGGGTCAGTAAAAGTGGCTTCAAAAGCTTATTTGCACAATTCCGAAGTCGTTTGGGATGATGAAATAGCTCGTTAACCATGGCATAAGCAAAAAGAACTAGACACAAGACTAAGGTATAAGCAATTTGAGCAAAATTTAAAAGGGACATCTTTGTTTTGAAAATAACAAATATTTAGCCTTATTTATCCTTGAATCCAAATATGAAGAGCTTGATTTTCCCTAAGATTGGAAGACCAATTAATAAAAAATATCAAGTCCATATCAGTTGTCATTTATTAAAGTTAATATAGACCTAACTTAAGGGGGTTTGAAAAAGCAGATTTTTACAAGAAGACCAAGACATTAAGCAAGCACCTATCATGCAAAACATTCAAACATGGCATTAAATGATAAAAACATGCTAGAACATCAACAAGACATCATTTTTATTAAAGAAACATGTTAAAAATACAAGGAAAGTATGGATGATGCATGAACATACAAGAATATGTTTACTGATACATAAAACATGGTATAAGCATAAAAACAAATGTTTCATGACATAAAAAGATGCTAAAAATTTCATGACAGCATAGACATGATTTTAGGCAAAGTAAATACATAGATATACCAAAATATGTTACAATATATATTCATGGAGGCATGGAATATGATATGGGCATAAAAAAAGTGTTTTCATGACATCAATAAGGACTGAAAAACTTTATGATAGAATAAAGACATGATTTTTATGTAGGAATACATGATAAAATCACAAAATCCTGAACAAGACATCAAAGAAAATGCATAAAACCTATAGATGGTCATGGTTGCATTAAAGGGGTCACTAACATGATGAAAAACATAATTAGCAACAAAAATAAATAAACAAGTTGAAAGAATATACCAACGAGAGTTCTAGTAGCTTTTTTTTCCCAAAAAATAAGTATTTTCCAAGCAAAGATGTTGCCTTTGAAGCTTTTCTTACTTGCCATAAGTTATCAAGAAGAAATGCAAGCAAAAATGGCTTAAAATAATGTTTTAGAGGTGTCTTTTGGGGTTAGGTGGAGAGCTGTGAGAATAGGAATGTGTAAAGGTTTTTTGGAGGCTATTATGTGAAGAGAGAATGTGTGAAAATGAGTGTGTCCTAAGAATGTGTGTGTCCCTCTTTAGATGAGCCAAAGTTTGCCTATATAGCCATGTGAATAGTGAAGACATAATACAAAAAGCAGGGCATTCTGAGGCTTTGGTGCATGTCCCTTATATGAAGACAAGGTACCTTGCTCAGTTTCCACTCAATTTTCATTGGTTTGCTCAACAAAAATAGTAGATCAAGGCCACTTTATATAATTAAGCCATGAGAAAGATTAATATGCCCTCTAATAAGTTGAATTAAGTCATAAAAATGTCCAATGCCACAGCTATTTGGGCTTCAAAAAATTCAATTGATCTAATCAAAAGTCCAATGCTGATGCCAAATACGAATTTGGATATTTTTGTGCGAAATACATAGCTAAATCAAAATTTCGAATTAAGGGTGCAAGAGCTAGAACTAGGCAATTTTGCCAATATGTATCTATACATTGCATATTGTATCGATACATTTAGGCAAAAGCCTGGAATGTATTGATATAATAAAGATTGTATAGATACATTTCCATGATGTATCGATATAATCACTTATGTATTGCTACATATTGCCCAAAAATTGAATTTTAGCTACTACAATCAATACATGTGAGCAATGTAGCGATGCATTAAGCAAATGAATTGATATAAGCATTATTTGTATTAACATAACTCATGGAATTTTGAATTTTAATGATATGGAGGCACTGTATCGATACATGAAGACCATGTATCAATATAAATACATGCAAAAATGTGAACTTTACGCACTTTTAGCTTTTTAAACACCTTACCTTAGCTATGAATGATGAAAAATTGATTATTCTTGTTTGAATGGCTTCGATAATGTCTCCAATGATGACCTTTGATGCCTTATATGTAGGCCTAGACAAAATGAAATGTCTACAACTGCCCTTTTATGGTTGTTGCTGAGTGTCAAGAACAGGCAAAGAATAATAGACACTGTTTATCGTGAGCTTGGTCTTATGTTTCTGTGATGAAAAAACCTAAATTAATTTGAAACTAGGGATAAGAATAATATTTTGTCAATAATTCTAGTTTCTGTAAAAGTTAAAGTTTGGATTTATAAGTCATGATTGATCTACTAGGTTTTGGATTTTCTAGGGCTTGGCCTCTTTCGGTAGGTGGCGACTGAGGTGGACATGGACTTAACAAGTGCCCAGCTTTTGTTGGGTTAACTCGATAGGCATCTAGCTCTTTGTGGACTGACTTGATCCATAGGTGAAATAGTTTTTTTTTTTTTAAATTGAAAGAGGCATTTAGAAAATAGACCCAAAACATTTTTTAAAATTAAAAGAGGCATTGCAAGTATCCTCGAAAGAGGCTTTGTAGAAGTCTTTTTTGAAGTATCCCCAAGAGAGGCTCTACAAGTTTTTGGGTGAAATATCCTCAAGAGGGGCTCTGAAAATCCTTGTTAAGACATCCTCAAGAGAGGCTTTAAAATGTTTGATAAATATCTTTGAGAAAGGCATTGGAGGTTTTTGAAAATATCCTCAAGAGAGGCTTTAGATGAAATGTCCTCAAGAGAGGCTTTGAAATGTTTCAATGAAACATTCTCAAGAGAGGATTTGAAAGTTTTTTAAAATATCCTTAAAAGAGGTTTTGAATCAAATGTCCTAAAAAAAGTCTTTGAAGGTTTTTGAAATATCCTCAAGAGAAGTTTCAGATATTTTTGAAATGTCTTCAAGAGAGCCTTTAGATGAAATGTCTTCGAGAATGGCTTTGAAAGTTTTTAATGAAATATCCTTAAGAGAGGTTTTTTTGCAAGATGCTTATTGAAAACTCCCTAAGAAAGGTTTTTGTTAAAAATCCTCAAGACAGACTTTTGGAGATTTTTGGTCAATATATTCAAGAAAAGAGGTGTAATGTACATGAATGTCATGTCAAGGTACAAACACCATGTTATATTGGGTCATATGTAAGTTGATAGTAATGCCTACGCTTTAGTGAAGATACGCATACGCATGAAACGTTGCACAGGCATATGAACTGACATGGTGAATATGAATGTGTAAATGTGTAAATGCACGTATGTGTGAACGCTTGTGGACATAGGTGCCCATGAGTGTTGCTGGACATAAGCATGAGTACATATGAGTGTGAATGAACGTGTGTGTGAATGCTTGTGAACATGGGTGCCTATGAGTGTTACTAGACATGAGCAGGAGTACACATAAGTGTGAATGCTAATGAATGAGAATATACTTGCAAACATTGAGTGCAATTGCACGTGAGTACGAAAGTTTTAGAGCTTTAACGGACATGAATAAAAATGCGCATTAGTGCATATACATGTGAATGTGACTGTATATGAGTGCAAATGCAATGAATGAAAATATATGTGTTCGAATATGGGTTTCAACATGAGTGTGGATGCATGAAAGTATAAAGACTCACGAGTGCGAATGGACATGAATGGGAATGCACATGTTTGCAAATGCATGTGAATGCAGATGCACGCGAGTGTAAAATGCTTGTGAAAGCAAATGCACATGAGTGCAACTGCTTGTGCATAAGAGTGCTTGTGAGTGCAATTATAGGTCTAGGAATGTATGTGAGGTCGATGGAGTGTAATGGACGTGAATAGGAATGTACATATGTGGAAATGCATGTGCATACAGATACAAGTGAGTTCAAATGCTTGTGAATACGAATGCATGTGAGTGCAAAGGTTTGTAAGTATGAATGTACATGGATACAAATGAACGCATGTGAATATGGATATACATGGGTGAAAATGTTCGTGAGTGCAGATGCACAAGATTGCGAGTGCATGTGAGCTAAATCACCAAGACTAGCCATGATCCAAATGCGTAGGTAATAATGTGAATGCCAAAGTTCGTAATGATGAAAATATGCTTGAAGTGAAGTATATGTTGATGAGCGATGCTTAGTTACCTATGCGAATTATGTCTATGCTTATGAATGATGCTTGTGTAGATATACGATGTCATACATGTTTATGAAGGTTGTAAAGACTAAAACTCTTATTGGCTCTTTTTCGAATCTGGCCTAACTTTTCTTAATGGTTTCTCTCTTCAAGTTAAAAGGTGTTCTAATCCTAATTTTGCTTGTGATTAGAAAAGCCCTTGTTTCTTTTCGTGAAATCTTTTTTGATTTAAATGTTCATTTGATGAAAACTCCTAAGTTAGCATGATAATTTAAGTCTCTTAAAGACTGATGATCTCTGGTTAGAAGATTTCTTGAATGGTAATTTAGCTTTTTCATTTAGGTTGGAGGCTTGAAAAGGGCTTTATTAATCCAAGAAAGTTTCAAGACTGGTGAAATGGATTTTCCATTCTTCTAGCTCACCAATGGATTAGTCTTTATAGAATATGAATTCCTTGAAAGCCAAAAAAAAATTGATATTCTTTTAAGCCTTTTACTGTTGATACTTCGACTGGCATTAGGATTGGCCATGATGGGTTCAAGGTTGCAAGGATTATTTGGCAAGATAGGTTATTAATCCCTTAAATATGACACTTTAGGATGTTCAAGGATCCCTAGGTGTTCTTAGATTTCTTTGGAATGATGGTTTCCTTATCAAGACCTTGGTAAACCCATAAGTTAAACTAAAAGTTCTCTATTTTGCTCTAGATGGCCTTTTTTTTTGGGTTTTCACCCTAGAACAAAAAAAAAAGATAAAAAGCCAAAGGGGCGTCTATTCCTAAAAAATAAAATTTTGAATAAAAGCCCAAAAAAGGCATTCAACCAAAAACAGTATAAGGGGAAAGCTTCAAGCTAAAAACTTGAAACAATTGCTCGAGCATTTGAAAAGAATGGCCAAAGTACACTTTATCGAAAGATTAGGTTTGAAAAAAGGCATGTTCTGATCAAAAGCATTTTCCAGAGATAGATCTATGCAAAAATAAACATTCCATTTAAGAAAAATCTTTGAAGAACTAAATAAGGGATTTCATTTATCTGAGTAATATCCAAATCTCTTTGGTACCTTATCATTATTTCTGTAAAAGAGCCAGTATTTTATCTTCTTTCATTATTCTAATAAAAGTGCATATTTTCATTCATCTTTGTTAGACTATCTTTTTGACCATGCTAACATTTCTCTTAACTGATAATTAACAATTTAAGGAAATGGAAATTGATGAAAAGATGATTAATTGATTTCTTTGCATTACTTTGGAATGAGATCAAAACATTGCAGAGATCTTAGTTAATATTTCAAATTCTTTTAGACATTCTTGAATAGAAATAAAAAAGAAGTTAAATCCTTTTAGATGATTTCTTAGAAATAAAGATTAAAGATTTAATTCTATAGCCATTAAGTTACCCTTACTGTTATCAGTTTGTTTTGGCTATTGATGTGAAATTTTTAAAAACTACATATTCTCCATCATGCTCTTTTACTTCTTCAGACAGTTATCAATTTGTTTTCCTGATGAAAATTTTAGAAACCATATATTCCCTATCATGCTCTTCTTTTTCAAGTCTTAGATGATATTAGTGCATCACCCAGTTTGACTTCTCACGTTTGGATAGTCTTTTCAGGTTTACCCTTCATTAGGAGAAAAAAGAATATTATAAGATTTTCTAAAAGTACCTTTGATCCCGAAAATAGGAGCAAGTGTATCTCATTTACAATAATCTCTAACAATGTCTTTAAATTCAAGTTTAAGCTCTGGCTCCCTCCTACCAAAAAGAAAAGACATCTTTAATGCTTTTTGAAGATGCCTTCAATCCCCAAGTGAAATAATGGGCATATTCCACCAAATGAAGAAGAAATATCTATCACATTTGCTGAAAAGATACATTTAACTTCAAAATAGATGGATTAGACATTGACAAAGAAAATTAAATAATGAAAATTCATCGAATGCATTCTTCATGCATTTGTATTGACATTTAATAATTTGTAGATCCAAAGTTGAACATGATATGAAAAAATCCTTTTGGTATGTTGACTATTTCGAAATTGAAAGGTAAGTCTCAAATTCCCTTAAATAACTCAGATATCAAGCATTTTCACTTTAATTGACTGTTATTGGTTTTGCCATGGTCACCCTTTTAGACCTAGGTTATATCCTGGTCATCTTTGTTTGACTATACTGGTTTTGCTCTGATCAACCCTCTAGACTTAGTTTTTGCCTTGGTCACCTTAAATTGGCTGTACTGGTTTCGCCCTGTTCCACCCTTTAGACTTAGGTTCTGCCATGGTCAACCTTTTAAACCTAGGTTACGTCCTGCCCATCCTCGTTTGACTGTACCAATTTCACCGTAGTCAACCTTCTAGACTTAGGTTTTGCCTTGGTTAACTCTTTAGACCTAGGTTATATCTTGGTCATCCTCGTTTGATTGTACTGATTTTGCCCTGATCAACCTTCTAGACTTAGATTTTGCCTTGGCCATCTTAAATTAACTATACTAGTTTTGCTCTAGTCAACCATTTAGACTTAGGTTTCACTCTGGTCAACCCTTTTGAGCTAGGTTATATTCTAGTCATCGTCTTTTGACTATGCCAATGATGCCCTGGTCAACCTTCTAGACTTAGGTTTCACCATAGTTTACTTTCCCACCTTAACCTAGGTTTTGCCCATGGTTACTTATTTTTAATGAATGTATTTAGTGTAGTTTTATTTTATTTTTTAAGACTTTACAACCCTAATAAAATTGTGTCTATTTGGTCTTTGTCTTATTCTTGATTTTAAGCAATTGCCAAAGAGGGGCAACTGTAGACACCCAATTTCATCCGGGCCCTTTCTTCAATAGTTCTAATTATCTGAGACCAAGAACATAGCTGACTTTTGCCAAGTGGACTTCATACTTTCATCACCAATTTAGTTATCCCTAAATGGTTGTATTGCACGTGACAAAAAAGTACCATTTTGAGCCAATTTCGAATAAAAAAGACGAATATAATGGCAAAAAATACTTTTTAAATTTATTCTTTTAAAATTTTGGAAATTCGTTTTTGTGGATGATATTACGATCATATTTTCCATTTTTATGAATTTTTCAAGAATGTTTTATGAAAATTAGAAAGTTTCATCGTATATTTTTATTAATACTCGTGCAGTATTTATACCAATACCTACTCTGAAAAATCAAAAATAATTGAGGAAAAATTTGTATTGGTATTTTATACTACAAGGTTTCAGTTTCGTTAATTATTTTTGAATTTCTCACAGTATTGCGAGTATTTTGCTCACGAATTCTTTTCGGTAAAGACTTCTTCTGGACTTCGAATTTTTATCTTTACCCTTTCATAAATTAATATTTTGGATAATATGTTGTATTTAACTCATTTTATATAAATTTTAATGTATTTTTTAAAAGTTTCTCAATTCTAAAATACGAGCTTTCATTTATTTGTAAATTTTTTTTATAGAAATTCTCAAGTTCTGAACTTTGAAATTCTTTAAATATTCCCATTAAATTAAAAAAAAAAATCAGTTTTGAAAAATTTTCAATTCATTTTATGGATTTTTTTTTGTTTCCAAGGTACAACGTTTTCTACTCCATAAAAATTTTTTATTAGATTTTTTTGAGTTTATAAATTTTAAAATTCTTCAAATATTTTTATTAAATACATATTAATTCAGTTTTTGGAAATTTCAATTTATATTATGAGTTTTTTTTTTTTTGAAATGTTAATTTTTCTTCGTAAGGATTTTTCTCGTAAAACCTTACGAGTTTAGATTTCCAATCAAGACTTTTCTCATTATTTATTTATTTTATTCATTTCCAAAATTTTTTATGATTATATATTTTAATTTTCAATTTTGTTTTTATTTTTATTTATTTTTCCAAGCTAGTTTCATGGAAACTAGTTTAGCTCAATTTCAAGTTTGTCCTTTAATTAATTTAATTGGTGTCTAATTACCCCATTGGATGATATTATCTAAATAATCATGAGAAAATATTATGATATGATCATTAGTACACATCTATTTAATGCAAATAATAATTACCCATGCAAAAAAAAAAAATCAATTGAAAATCAATTAAATAAAAAATAACATTTTTTGGGGATTTTTCATGGCCATTCAGCCAAGCCATTTTTCAGCCAACTTTGGCTAACTCATTATAAATAAGGGGAGAAACCTTTAAGAAAGGGGATTGGCATTTTATGATGAAAAATCACTAAAAATACAAAAGTTTTTACAAGTTTTCAAACTTTTCTAAGGTATACTACTTCCAAAAGCTTTAGTTTCTCTTTATTTTACTCATCTTTGTTTTTTTCTTAGTGAGCCATAATCATGTTTTAGTCATGAACTTTGATTCATGTTGAAAGGAAAACATGACGGCTATGAACCATTTTTATTGATTTTGTTTTTGTGTTTGTATTTTTTTTCTCTTAGTATTAGCATGATTTCTTCAGGGATTATGTTCATTGTTGGTATGAAGTTGATTTTTGCTATATATACGACTTTATGTTGATATTATTTTCCTTGTTATGTTCATGTTAATAGGTGGTTAAAATATACTTTTATGCCTGTTTCTCATAATTTCTTACATAATCACGATGTTGTGAGTTTGGTAGAAATAGGTTATATGTTTATTGTGTTAGAAAGTTTGTGTTTGATTTTTTTGGTGGTTATGGTCGAATTCAAGCTTGGCCTTTGGATAAATTTTATTTGTTGTTTTTTTTTATGATTTAGGTTATTTTGTGGTGTTTAAAAATTGTAAGGGATTAAAAATAATTTTATCAAAATTTTTAAGGACTTAGAAGGGTGTTTCCTAAAGTGGCTGAACCATATGTAGTTTGTTTGTGAATCTTTGATTTATATTTAGGCTATTATTTAATTTTATGATGTTTAGGGACTAAATTGAAAATTTAAAAATTTATTCCAAGACCATTTATGTTTGGCCTAGCCTTGATTGTGAATTTTGGATGTGATTTTTGTGTTGATTTTGATATCTTTGATGTTTAATTTTATGTTTTAATCGTATAAGGAATATCATGGAAATTTAGAAAATTTTAGTGTTCATATAGTAAAGTCTTCCATTTTAGAGCTAAAATAGTCATTTCTCATATTAAATTCAATTTTTAGGACATTTTGGTTATTTCAAAGTATTTCTAGTATTCCTCTGGTTCTCTGGGGGTGTAGAAAACGCTAAGACTTTTTGCATTCCTTCGGTCCTTCGTTGGGGGACGAAATACAATTTTATAAAATTTAGGGCCTCAATTGCAAGTTTTGCATTATGAGTCACCTTTGATAGCCATCATTACTAGTTTAGGGTAAAAATCATCATTTCTTACCTTTATTGAGTCCTTTAGTGTTGCTGCAATATGTCAAAGGTATACCTTAGCGGCATTTTAGTAAGTTTCCCTAGAACCGAGTCTTAGGTAGTCACAGGGATGCTTTTTTGCCAAAAGTGTACATTTAGGTTGGGTTCACTTTTTGATGATCCTTTTGGTGTCCTTTAGGGTACCGAGATACATTCACATCGAAGGTATACCCCAGAGGCATTTTAGTAAATTTTTTGAATAATGTCCTAGGTAGTGACTGGGATGCTTTTATGCCAAAAGTGTACCTTTAAGATAGGTTCACTTTTTTGATGATCCATTTCATGTCCTTTAGGGTACCGAGATACTCGCACGTCAAAGATATACTTTAAGGGTATTTTAGTAATTTTTAATAAAGCTGAGTCCTAGGTAGTCATCGGGATACTTTTATGCCAAAGGTATACATTTAGGATGGGTTTATAATTTTTATAATGATATCGTGTGCTTTAAGGTACCCAGATACTTTCATGTCGAAGGTATACCTTAGGGGCATTTTAGTAATTTATCATAAAATCGAGTCCTTTAGAGTCACTATATGCTTTCTTGACAAAAAAGAACTTCGGAGGCATATTGGTCATTTCAACATGATTTTGGTCTTTTGAGTTAAGTTTATTACTTTTCATCTAAATCGAGCATTAGGGTGTTGTTTATATACATAAACCCGAATTCTTGAAAAATTAAGGTAATATCTTTGAACTAAAGTAATATGTTGAATTTCTCCCAAAATATGGAGGGGTTCTATGGATTATTTTAGCAATGAGATATCTTTTCATAGTAAAAATCACTATTTATATAAATTTTGAAAAAAATAGAACTTTTTGCACTCCTTTAGCCCTTCAACGAGGTGCGAAAGTTATTTTGATTTTAAAAACCTTTTATGTTCCTCTATTTTCCCTGTGGGGTACAAAAGAGAATGATAAAAACTTTCATTTTCCACCAATCCTTTGGTGGAGTACGTAAGAGATTTTGATTTTTAAAAATTTCAAAAACTCGATTTTTTTTACCTGGAAAAAAAATATTTTTTTGGAATTACAATTAAATGCCATATGTTGAAACTGGATAAAAATCAACATTCATGTTAACATGTGATTAATAAAGTATCAATTTTTGGGTATCATGAGAGGGTCGATCCTTACTTATTATTGTAATCTGCTCCAATACACTTTTATATGATCTCTGGTATGATCCTTACTTATGATCGTACCATTTTATTCTAGGATTTTGTAACTCTCGAAATACAAACTCTGATAGATGAACAATCTTACTTAGCCCAAATAGATTGGTGTTGACTCCAAATAAATAATCGTTCTGTAATGACTATTTAGGGTTAAGTCAAGTGAGTGATTTATCTCAACCACCTAGTTTCCTGAGATGAGAAAATATTAATAATGATATAGCCCATAGAATTAAGAGAATATAAAATAGTGATATATTAACAATATAGCAACCAGGGCCTTTTAAGTCGAGCTTAGTTAGGATTTGTATCTGGGCCAAGTTGCAACATAAATGAATAAAATATAGTATTTTAAGATAACATGGATAAAATAAATAATTAATTTATTGCAAATGCCACATTAAATCTTATTGTCCATTTAGCAATTTTCAATTGTTTATCTCAAAAGAATGCCATGTCAGATTAGTATTAAACAAAAATAAAAATAAAAAAACAATTGAAAAAAATCAAAAACACAAAACACAAACCCCCGAAAAGAACCTTAATCGTAAATTCTTATCACTTAAATCAACATGCAAACCATAAACCATAATGCAGCAAGTCATAAAAGCAACCAAACAAGCGTGAGAATACCAAAGGAAAAGTTAATAAGATTTTGGTTTCACCTTATAACTTGCAAGAGAAATATCTTCCATTTTCAGTGAGAGCTACTAAACTTGAAAATAAGATAAGAAAGAAAAAAACTATTGCTTGTACCAAAATTTCCCTACTGAAGACATGGAAAGGAGCTTATGATCACCACTATTCAAGCATGCAAACAAAGATTATGAGCATAAAACTTTTGGATTTGGATGCTATTTCTAAGTTTGTTTCTCTGTTCTTTAGTGAAGAACTGAAGATTCGGTAGTCAAATAAGTAGTTTGTCTCTTTGAAGCTTTATGCAGTAAGAATTCGCTTTCTTTTGTTTCTTTAAATATTTTTTTTTGCCATTTTTTCAATTAAACCTAACAATACAGTAAGAAAAAGCTTTCTTTCGTTTCTTGGATGGGTTTATCAATTTGTCTCTCAATTGCTCAAATTTTTGTTTCAAATGATAAGATCATAGGGTTAAGGTTCTCCACAATTTAGGTGTTTATGTTGTTTTTCTTTGTTTCTAATTTTCTTTTCAATTGCTTTAATTTTGTTTGTTACATTTTTTCTATTTTTGTTTAAGACTAATTTGACATTGCATTATTTTGAGATAAACAATTGAAAATTGCTAAGTGTACAATAAGATTTGATGCGGCATTTATAACAAATTAATTATTTATTTTATCCATATCATCTTAAAATATTATATTCTATTCATGTCACATTATCATTTAATTAATGTATCAACATTTTTAATAAAATTAAACTGTCACATCAGCATTTTAAATAGTTTTCGTTAATTTTGTTATTAAGTTACCTTTTTGCTTCGATTTTTATAGTATAAAAACTAGATTACTCATTTCTATAATATAAAGACCAAATTACCTTAGATACTATAGTAAAGGGCTCTAGCAGGTACTTTGAGCTAATATTTTGCATCCACAAAATTATAATAGTGACATTCTATTTTTAGAATTCAAAGACCGATGTAATCTTGCACATGAATTATAAAAATTTTAAGAATCTTCCCTGATATTATTTAAAAAAGAAAAGATTAAAGGTTATTAAACTAGGGGTCTAAATTCCCTCTATTATTTCTTTTAATAAGCATATCATCTGTATGCATGTTTAACTGGATTAACAAAGCCAAATTTATAGGCTATGGTTAATGTGCCTAGTAAGCATTAATGTGACACCTTTAACTAGCAAATGTGTCATACGTTGTTCATTATGCATGCCACGACATGGTAAGTATTGATGCATTAGGTGTTTCCACCTTTAATTTGAGATAACATGTATTGATGCATGCATTTTTCCTTGAGAAATTGGAATTATTACTAACAAGGCAATCAAAGTTCTATTGATATAAAAGGCATTCACCTCCTTCCGTTCCAAGCATTGGATTAATTTTCTCAGCGTACTAAAGTCTTTTACCAAAAATAATTCCATAAAATTAATATTTTTTGTACTGTCTGAAATGAAAGTTTCGTTGTATCAACAAAAAATGGTGTGGGGTTGCGTTGGTAGTATGGATTTGGTTGGATATCCATGGTTGAACGATGTTGCTGCATAGCTACGAATGTAAATGAACTCAAGCTCGCAATTTACATGATGAAATTCACCACAATCACCACTAAGGATGCCATCAGAAACTCGTATCTAATTTTTATGAAAGATTTGTATGATATCTTCTCATGGAACTCTCCAAGGGAAAAGTAAACATCACATTAGCTTTGGATACCAGTAAGGTGTATATGTTGGGTTATCAATCAGGTTGAAATGATCACTCTTTCTTTGAAGATGTTCACACTAATGTATTTAATGCTTTGTTCCCAAACACTCGAAAAGAGTCTCTTCTATTTGAAGGCAAATATGGGCCGCACTTGAAGCTGCTGCAAAAGTGCGTAGTTGAAGTAAAATCAAATTAGGACCTAAGGAACTAGGCAAACTTATCAAAAACATGTATTATATGGAACCAAATTCTGAATCTAAATAGTGGCCAATTGCAAAAGCCCTTATTGTTTGTATATGGTTTCAGAAGTAGTATGATTAAGAAACATGCATTTCAGAAGTAGTATGATTAAGAAACATGCAAAAAAATGCTTGCAGTTATAGAGCCTAAAGCTGATGGAACTTATGAAACGTATGAACAAGATGGTTTAATGACAGAGGATCAAACTAGCTGGGGAAGCATCTCCTCCACCATGCAATCTGCAACAAATGGAATCTTCAAAATAACAGTCCGTTTAGCATATGATGGTCAAGAATTGGTTTTGACCAACATGAGGCAACTGCTTTTCACAATTGCAATAATGCTACCAGTATGCAAAAGTGCTAATCTACAACTTTTGAAAAGTCAACATCGATATCATCATCTAGGTTTTCTTGTTCATTGCCCATGACTGATATCCACTGAATTGGAAGACAATGATGACACTTGTGAAAGAAAGTTAGCACTAATCTCGTAATTTATTGGGTAAAATGGTCTATGTGTTGATGTATACCAGGGAAACTACCACAACAAAAACAAAATAATCTTATCGGAATGTTTACACTTTACAAAATCAAGCTTATCGATTGTGGAGATTAAGAATAGATGATAACACAATTCGATCAGACAGAAAATGCTTAACCACTTATGGTTATAGCTCCAAAAATTATGTGATGATCCATGATTGTGACATTCTGTCTCCGATGCCACCAAATGGAAATCTGATCTCAAATCTAGGCTATTTTTGTAGGAAGTAAAGATAGCTCAGGCATGATTAATCTTGTTGTTGATAACAACTTTTATGGTTCTAAGTAAGCTTGGTATGCCAACAATAATACAAAGCCATCGGTGACCCCCATTGTTGGTTGTAATAGTCTGTGCTTGTTGGCAAGTGAAAATCTGGTGTGGCTAGAGAAGTGTGTGAGCAACAATGCAGAACAGCAGTGGGCAATATATCCAGACGGGACGATGAGGCTTAAAAGAACCAAAACGGGTGTCTCAAGCATGCAGATGCAAGTAGAGACTTAGTCACCATGCGAATGTACGATGGATGGATGGAGGAACAATGGCGATTTCAGACTGATTGCACCATTTTGCATGTGGGGACTAACTAAACATGTGATGGATGTGAAAGATACTGGTGCCACCCTTTTCAAGATTGCAGTAACTGATAATTACACTGATTAACGATCTAGTCAAATTTGGTTTCAGGCCCTACCATAAAAGTGAAAGCATGTGCCCTAGCATCTTTATGTGTTGAATAAATAAATGCTAAATCTTGTAATCCGATATCATCACGTAGCCTTACCACAAGATGTGATCGATGTGGTTGCAATCGCATGGTTGTTGATGGAATAAAGACTTTTTATGCAATCTAAGTCACTAGTCTACTCCAATCTAGCGTAACATTTCACGCAATTGGTACTGTGTAGTAGCTAACGAGTGTGCACATGAGAACAACAAATGAACCATACTCATCAAGTTTAAAAGTTTAGTTACCAAGATAAAGTTAAACATATGTAAAATATGGTTTGAAGCATCCCTCTTGTTGAAATTTGGAAACCAAGATCATAACAAGGATGTAAAAACTTTATTCTGTGAAATTTAAAGTACTTGTTGGAGCCTTACATGTTAATTCTGTATACCATATTGGTACAATATAGTACCAAATTCTAAGGGAGTTAATGCTTTTACACAAGATTGTGAATCTGCTGAAGGTCAATTCTTTAGTAAAGAATTCTACAATTTTTCAATAAAGAAGTTGCTTGAAAGCCATAAACTTTTGCAAGGAAGATAAGGTTAATCACTACAAATATCATCCCATATTTGGGGTTGCGTATTTAAGGGCATCTGCATGGAATGGCTCGTTGAAAGAAATATCCGATGTTAGTCCAAAGATTAGGCTGTACGATTGCTTAGTGCTATCATTTTTTTTTTCTGAAAAAGGTTGACTTTGTAAAGCTTATCATTTAGTTAATGACCTGTATTATACATAAAAAAGTTAGAACAACATGCACTAACATCTTTGAGGAGTTTTATTTGGCATACTTGAATTCGAGCTTTGTCGAGAGTTAAAACTCCAAATATTCCCTTGGTTGTCTTTATTTGAATCAATGACATGTTGAATGCTATTGTCAAGATAGTATTGCTATTGCTATTAGTGAGGAATTGAAATCCTTTGCTCCTTTTCCATGTCCCCCAACAATCGCTTTTTATCACATGTTATATAAAGAAAAGTGGTATATTTATATAAAATAAAAAAAGTGATACATGATAAAATATTGATTGATGAGACACGAAAAAGGGACACAGAGAAGGGGTAGAAGATATCTGTTTAGTGAGTGCTTTTTTTAGGAAGGTTGTCATCATATTATCAAATGTTAATATTTTATGAACAATGGTATAAACCAATTATATTAGATTCAAAATCATTTTTTACTTATTAAAACCACCCATTCCACCTCACCTTCACTTTGCAAAAAAAAAAAAAATCATTCAAAGCATATCGATGTAGAATCCGTGGAACAATGATGGATCTTCATTGTTGCGTGCAGGACAACAGCCTCCACAAAGTTTTTAATTTTTTTAGTATTTATATATATTAATATTAAATCAATTTAATTTAATTTAATTTAATGCATTATTATAATTTAAGAAAAGTTCAAATAATAGTATTATTTTTTTATTTTTGTACCATCAATCATTAATTACAAATCTTTAAAATTAAGAGAATTATTATTAGTTTTAAATTATAATAATGTGAACTTACAAAACCAAATTAATTTTTATTTTCTTAAGACATTTAATGAGTTAGCCCGTTTAAATTTAGTCAACTACTCATTATTCTTACTTAAAAACTATAAATAAAAAATTATATTTAGGTTGATCCATTACTACCCGCTTATATATTACTTTTTTTTTGAATATAAATTTATTAAAATTAAAAAAATTAAATGTCTGTAATGTAGTATTAATTTGCTCTGTTAATCTCAAACTTTTAATAGTCATCATAAATCAAATTTGACAATTTCGATTATATATATATATATATATATACTATGGTATCCAAAATTTTTATTGAAAATCTACACTATCATGAAATAGGTCGGCTTTTGCCACCTCTACCATCAACTGTCAAGCACCAAGATAAAGTGATGACGCAAATTTCATGCTTCGAGGCTCAATAATTTCATTACATACTGCCAAAGCAAACTAATTAAGAATGGTCAACCTCTATCAAGTGAAAGACAATGGAGTATGTGATTATATAGCAGAAAACTTATCTTTAAAACGTTGTAGGATTGTTGTACTAAAAAAATCGATTTATCTGATGTGAAAGCAGAGAGAGTTATCTTGGTGTCGATTCAATTTCCAAAATTCAACAACCACTTTCGTCATTTTGCACATTAATCACATTCATAGATTCTGCAAAGCATTATTGGCTCTTTAATTTGTCTCGTTGACTCATTATTCAAGTGATTAATTTATTTAACGTAAAGTATATAAAAACATTGTTTAAGTGATTAGTTTTTTAATGTAGTATATAATAAATGGTAAAATCTTTCAAAAAGATTTACTTGAATTTAAATGCATATCAATAATTAATTATCTAATGATGACCAATGATCACCTTTTTTCTATCGTGATCTTACCATCAATCCTTAGGTTTCCATATGTAGCTAGCCAGTTTGCATAGCTATGAAAGAATATGTTATGATAATGTCTTGGCTTTAGTGTAATATCAGGGCAATCAGTTACCAGATTACTCAATAATAATGTTTATAATTTCTATGCATAACTTAATTTATGGTGGACATATGCGTTCCACTTTTATCCAAAAAGCATCAAGAATCAAAACTTGCGATCTTGTTTCAAGGTCTGAAAGCTTTGACAACTTAATTTATTTTTTATGGAAAAAATTAATTAGTGATTATTGATATTGATTAAGATGTTACTTATAAAACTGTATTCAATATATATTATTTTCAATTTAATAAAAGTAATATATTAAGAAATGAAAATTTTTAAAAATATTAATTAAATAATGTTTTATTGATATGTATGTATATATATTCTTAAATGAATCTTTTTTATATGAAGAAAGTCAATATGAAAAAAAATTGTAGATATTTATGAAATCTAATTAGAGATATCTTAATATGTAAAAATGATAAGAAAGTGTTATCAAGAAAATGTCTAACTATAGACGTGGCTTTAAGAAAAATATTAAATAAGCAAATATTTGTATTTGAAAATTAAATATATTCTTTGATAATTATTTAATATTATTCACATGGAGTAAAAATTGTTTTACTTGGCTTAGAGATTTAATTATGGATTAAATTATCTAATATCTGAATTAGGGTTTAGGTTAAAAAGTCCTAAATCGGCAAGACAAAAGAGTTTAATTGTAAACTACTTCAAGTTGGGCATGCTAATGGGGTAGGCGCATGGTGTAGCCATGCTTGATGTGCTATTAGGCTGTATGTTATCACTAAGGCCCAATCTTACAAAAGTTTAATTAGGCTCCAGGAAACACTAGAAATGGCACCACCTGTAGGCTTGTTTCGAATGGGTCCAGTTCATTAAACATCTAAACCTTGTCCAAGAGGTTTATATAAACAAGCTTAAGTCTTTTTAGGAGGAAGCCTTAGGCAAGAATTCTTAGATCTTTTCGAAGCTAATTGCGTCAATCCTTATTTCTCCGAGCCAAGTATTGCATTGATCATATTTGTTAGCTTAAAGTAATGATTGAACCAAGAGGGGGTGAATTGGTTCTTTTAAAAAATTTGATTACAAATTGACCTTTTACGAGAAGTTGAAAAAAATGAAAATAAGTAGGAGCAAGGTAAGTGAAGCAAACAATCAATATATAAAAGTTTAGTCCTTAAACTCGGAGCCTATGTCTTCTCTTCTTGGTACTTCCTTACCAATTTGATTCCTATAATTCACTAATGAATTCTTACCTTAAAAGCGAAGGTATAATCTTACAACTTTATCTTTTGAGGCTGAGATAGAACTTTTCAATCCTTTTAAGAATTTTACCTCAAATTATTAAGTGTTTTCACTTAATTTTCAAACAACCCCTTTGTAATATGAATGAAATGGTTGCAAACAATTAGAACCTCTATTAGGTAGGTGTTTTCTAGAATCTGAGTACATAATAGATTAGATACGAATAAACTTGAAGAAGTACAAAGTGAATGCAAAAAGAATGAAGAATTCGAAGATTTTGATCTTTTGATGTTCAGTGCTTGTTTAATCTTGATATTTCATACTCCTTCACCTGTTAGAAACCTTTATTTATAGCTCAGAATTGATTTATAGATGTTGGGCATTAATAAGGTTAGTGGACAGCCATTGTAACCTTCATAAATACTTTTTTTCGTTCAGTCTCGTATTGTTGTATCGATATAATATCAAGATTATTGATACATGAATTTAAAAATATAACCGTTGTATCGATACATCGAGGTTGAGTATTGAGGCTTATCATGTTGTATCAATACAGAGCCATTTGTATCGATATTCGAGGGTTTTAGGCAAACCTTAGCTACTGGCATGCATTATATCGATACCTATAGAATGGGTATTGATACTCATTATATTGCTTCGATACATGGTGATATGCATTGATACAGTTAAGTGTTTTAAGCTTAGTTTCTATACTTTGATGCATTGTATTGATACATGTCGCAACGTGGCCCGAATACGAATTTTGACCAAGCCCAACTTAAATGGCCTTTGCTCCTATACTTGTTAAATTTATCACTACTTTATATTCTCTTATTTCTATAAACCATATCATTATTGACATTTTCTTATTTTTGGAGACTGGGTGGTCGAGATGAACCGCTCATTTGACTTAACCTTAAATAGTCGTTACGAAATGATTATTTATTTAGAGTCGCCACCAATCTATTTAGGCTAGGTGAGATTGGTCACCTACTGAAGTTTGTATTTTAAGGGTTACAAAACCCTAGAATATAAATCCAAGGCTCGCGATCATACCAGAGATCATATAAAAGTGTCTGGGAGTCGGTTACAATCACAAGTAAGGATCGACCCTCTCGTGATGCCCGAAAATCGGTACCTTATTAATTAAATGTTAACTTGAATTTTAATTTTTATTTGGTTTTGACATATGGCATTTAATTATATATTCCCAAAATAATAATTTCTAAAACAAATTTATTATTCTGTATTAGGAAGATCAGGTTCTCAAAATTTTAGAAGTCAAAATCTCTTACGTACTCAATCAAAAAACCAGTGGAACACGAAAGCTTTTTATCATCCTCCTTTGTGTCCCAATGGAAAACCAGAGGAACACGAAATGTTTTAAAATTAAAAATATCTTTTGCACCCTAGTGGAGGGCCAGAGGAATGCAAAAGGTTTTATTATTATTTTTTTTTTCAAAATTTATAAAATTTCGATTTTCATTTTGAAAAGGATATCTCGATATTAAAATAATCTGTAGAACCTCTCTCATATTTTGGGAGAAATCTCACGTATTATTTTAACTTAGAGATATTGCCTTAATTTTCTAAAAGGAAAATTTTATATTTTATTGAAAATATTTATAAAACTTCTTAAAACTCAATAACAATTTAAAATGACGAACTTATTCCTAATGAATCCCTTAGACACGAAAATATCCTTGTAATCACATAGGACTTGGTTTTATCAAAATGACCAAAATGCCTCTAAGAATACCTTCAACGTGAAAGTATCCTGATACCCCTAATGGACATCAAAATGACCTTAAAAGGCTAAATGAATCCTAAACATTCACCTTTCGTGTAAAAGCATTCTGATGGAGAAAATAATGAAAATGCCCATAGGGTATACCCTTGATATGAAAGTATCTTGGTACCCTTGATGAACAATAAAATGACCTTGGGAGGCTGAATAAATCCTAAACATTCACTTTTGACATAAAAGCATCTTGATGAGGAAAATTACAAAAATGCCTTTGGGTAGACCTTCAACATGAAAGTATCCCAGTACCCCTAATGAACACCAAAATGACCTTAAAAGGCTAAATGAATCCTAAACATTCACTTTTGGCATAAAAGCATCCCGGTGAGAAAAATTATGAAAATACCTCTAGGGTATATCCTCAATATGAAAATATCCCAATACCCCTAATGGACACTAAAATAACCTCAGAAGGCTAGTTGAATCCTAAACATTCACCTTTGGCATAAAGCATCCCGATGAAAAAAGTTATGAAAATGCCTTTAGGGTATACCTTCGACATGAAAGTATCCCGACCGTAATGGACACTGAAATGACCTTAGAAGGCTAAATGAATCCTAAACATTCACCTTTGACATAAAAGCATCGTGGTGAAAAAAATTATGAAAATGCCCTTGTGGTATACATTCGGCATGAAAGTATCCTAATACCCCTAATGGATTCTAAAATATCCTTAGAAGACTGAATAGATCCTAAACATTCACCTTTGGCATAAACGCATCCCGATGAGAAAAATTATGAAATTGCCCCTAGGGTATACCTTCGACATGAAAGTATCCCGGTACCCTAAAGCACTCGAAAAGACAAGTAATGATGATTTTTACTCAAAATGAATAATTTAAACTACAAAAATGGCTTAAAGTACAAAATTTGTTGATGGATCCCTCGATTTCTCAAAATTAAATATTAGTCCTAAATTGGTTAAAAATGCTAAAAAAGATATATTTATTTTTTTGACCCAAAACATGTTAAATGAGAAGTTTAAATTTTAAATAACCTAACATGCAAAAAATACCATTAGGTCCCCGAATTTTTAAAAATTGCATTTCGTACCCTAATAGAGAACTAAAAGAATACGAAAGGTTTTTATATTTTTAGCACCTCATCGGAGGGCCAATGAGATGCTAAAAATATTTAAAATAATCTAAGTGGATGATTTCATGCTAAATATAACCATTTTGTCCTAAAAATACTAAATTCTCCTAAGGGTCCATAAACTTTCTTGATTTTACACTTAGGTACCTAAGTAAAAAAAAAACCCTAAATCATCACAAAATATAATTAATCAGGTAAAAATCAGCATTTAAATCATGAAGAACATCCATAAAAAGGTTTGGTCAAACACCTTTGGCCAAAAAATAAAATTTTTCATTATTTGTGAACTAGCCTCTAAACTTTGAGAAATTGCAAAATACCCCCTAAAGTGTGAAAAATACCTAAAGCTTGATATGAAATACCCAAAATCAGTTTCCAAGTTATCCATGAAGCATTCAGTCAAATCCTTTGACCATACAACAAAAAACTTTTATTATTTGCAAACTAGTCCATAAATTTTCCTAAAATTGCAAATTGGCCCTTACATGATTAAAATGTAAAATTAAGCTTTAAATGAATCAAAATAATCACAAAAGTCACATAAAAAAATCACAAGCAAAATTTGGTCACTTCTTTCCGCCCCTGGAATAAATTTTTCAATATTTACACAAAAGTCCCTAAACTTCTTAAAATTAATAAAAGACACAAAAACTAAACAAAATGTATTTTAACTTGATAAATCCATAAAATACACTGCTAAGAGTTCAAGCGTACTTCAGCTAAGCATATAGGTCTAAACATAGATTTTTTTATTTATTTTTTTCGGATTAGCCCCTAACTTTTCATATTTACAAAATGACAACAAAATACATTTACAAGCATGAATTTCTGCCAACACCTAAACAATCTACCAATAAACTTTTTTTTTAACTCAATAATCACATATTCACCTTTTATTTAACACAAATTAGAACTGTTATATGATTAAATTACAAAACAATTATATAAACATGTGATTTCACCATAATAACAAGAAAACACAAAAAGAAATAAAATATATATGAACATATATATGACAAACACAACACCAAAACCAGCATCATATCAACATAAACATGATTAATGAAGAAAATAATTTACTAGCAGGAAGAAAAGAAAAAAGAGAAAAGAAAAAAAATAAAATCAAGGAAATTAGTTCATGGCCATTGTGCTTAGCCTTTCAACATGGATAAAAAAAAATCCATGAACATTTTTGGCTTACCAAGAGAAGAAAAATGCATCAAATAAATAAAACTCTAAAGTAGAGATTTATACCTTAGCAAAGCTTTGAAAATTTTTTCAAGTATTTATTTTTTTTTTTGGTCTTCAAAACCAAAAACTTTATATTTTCTTTTTCCCATTTAATTTTCATTTTTTTTCTTTTATTTGATGTTTAGTATACTTTTTAGGTTGGACAAGTAACAAATGTTGTCACAAGCTCATGCCTTTGTCATCTTTTCTTACAAGCCACCATCTCTATTGTCATGATTATGCTAGTTTAGGTGAAATGATGATTTTGGTTAGCTTGATGAAATTAGTTGGAATGAAACTAAATCAATTGGAAAATAAGTTAATTCCAACCAAATTAAGTTTCAAGCAACTCAATTGGCAAATTATAAAATTAATTATGTAAAAGCAAAATTACATTATTAATTTACTAGTAAACATAATTTTAGAAGTAAAGAAACAAATGCAATAAGGTGCATAAAAAGCCTAATTGAAAATTCCATGAAAAAAATGATAATAAATTAAAATTCATGTACTCAACAAAATTTCACATAATAAATCCAATTAAAAATTTAACCATATAGAAAATAAATAAAAAAATTGAATCAAAATAATTGATATAAAAATAACTAAAAATTAAAAGAAAAAGTTAGTGGACTTTGTTGGAAAATTGAATATTAAGTTGGGCCTGGTGGGCTTTTAAAAAGTGAAATGGGCTTAGTGGAAAATCAAGAATGTAGGCTTGGTAAGGTCTTTAGGCTTGTTGAGAAATTATTGTGTTTATTTAGCCTATTTATAAAATTTGAAGCTTCTAAGCTCATTAAGAAGATTTTGTGCAAAATAAAATTAATAAAAAATTTTGTAAAGGCTTCAAGTGTTGGATCATACAAGGAAAGTTTTTGAGAAGTCTTATGCGCAAGAAAAAAATTGAAAATCCAAAACCAGTAAAAGTTTACGAGAAAACCTTTATGGAAGAAATTTATTATTTGGGAAAAAAATTCACAACTCAAAAAATAAATTAAATTTTTGAAAACTGATTTGATAGTGGTTAAATGAAAATATTTAAAGAATTTTGAAGTTCAAAACTCGAAAAAATTCTACAAAAAATTTTACAGATTAAAAGAAAGCTCCTATTTTAGGATTGAAAAATTTGAAAGAAAACATTAAAACTTATAAAAAAAGAATTAAATAAAATATATTATTCAAAATATTGATTTACAAAATGGTAAAGACAAAAATTTAAAATTCAAAATTCAAAATAATTTTATAAAAAAAATTTCACGAGTATAATACTCGTGATACCGTGAAAAAAATTTAAAATTAATTATAAAAATAAACAACTTGACACCTTGTGGTATAAAGTATCAATATGAATTTTTCCTTGAATATTTTTATTTTTTATTTTTTGAAATGCATATTAGCATAAGTATTGCACAAGTGTTGATAAAATACACGATGATCAATTTTTCAATCTTTATGAATAAAATCTCAAAAATATGATGAAAATAAAAAATTTGACCATGATGTCATCTGCAAGAATGATTTTCTAAATTCGGCAAGAAAATATTTAAGAACAAAATTTTCCTTTTGAATATTTGCCCTTTTATCAGAGATGAGTCTTCAAATGGCATTTTTTGTCTAGTGAACTTACGGCTATACAAATTATGACTAAAAAGTCTTAAAAATGTCTGGTTCATCTGAAGAATATTAGTCCCAATGAGGATGGCCGTTAAGTTTTTGATCTCAGATATTCGGGATTATTGGAAACGAGACCCGGATGAAATTTGGTGTCTACAATACATCAATTGAAAATCCTTTGTAAAATGATTTTTCTTGGCTT
>JBBYHM010000006.1:7647486-7659776 GCA_038381775.1 Adansonia rubrostipa
TTTAAAAAATAAATTATAAACAAAATATAATATGAGTGAGCCTAAATAGGCTTGGACTTTTTATTTACAAATATGGGGGGTTTGAGCAAAATTCAAGGCCCATATTTCTAGCTAGGCCGAGCTTGGACAAGCATATTTAATATTAATACTATGCTCAAGTCCGATCCGAATCCGATCCGGTCTGGCCCATGAGCAAGTCTAATAACGAGGTGACATCAAATAATATATCAAATCATTACAAGTTTTTTTTTTTTCTCAAAAAGTACATGTAATTTTACTTTTAATGAGGTGACATTATTTAGTTTATTGATAATGAATAAATTTTATCAACACGTCAA
The DNA here is from genome assembly GCA_038381775.1 of Adansonia rubrostipa. NCBI lineage: Eukaryota > Viridiplantae > Streptophyta > Magnoliopsida > Malvales > Malvaceae > Adansonia > Adansonia rubrostipa. The sequence continues at coordinate 7,647,825 of JBBYHM010000006.1, forward strand.
ATATAAATCTATTAAAATCAAATATTTAGTTAATTTAATCATTTTTTTTATAATTTACATTATACATTAATTCAAAATTATACATCGAATAGTAATAGAAATACAAATACAAAAAACCAGCAATAAAGTGCTGGATTGCACACTAATAACATATCAAATAATGCATCAAATCATCACAAGTTTTTTAAATAAATATATAAATAATTTTATTTTTAATAAAATAACATAATTAAATTGCAAAAAAAAAAAAAATCTTTTTGGTTTGGCCTTGAATTTTAAGGTTGTATTTGCTATCTGGTATTGAGTGTGAGCCCATATTTGTGTTGGTTTAACATTTCTTTCTAAGTTGCTTTGTCCCATCAAAATCTAAACTCATCATGTTTAATGTTTTTAAAAGGAAATTTGATATATTGTCTGTATTTTTGTATTGAGTTTGCTCACTTCTTTTCAAACACATGATGACAGACAATGAACGAACAAAAAGGTCACTTTGCACTTAACCTGAAGTATCTCATCCAGATGAAAACACTATCATATATTATTTTTGCCAATACTTATTATTACACTCAGCTTCAAAATATTTGGGATGGAAAACAATAGTAAAAATTATAAATAAAATATTATTTCATTAGTCTTTTATAAATTTGATTTTTTTTTAAATTTAGATAACTTTGATATTTGTTATCTGGTTTCGTTTTAATTTTGATTCAAATAGCATTGGATATTTAAATTTCACTTTATTTATACGGATAACATATTAAAATATCTTAATTCGATATTCATTTACATATTTAATTCTTATTTAATTTTATATTTTAATTTTTTTAAAAAAATTATTTTAATAAATTTAAATATAAAATGGACTTGAATATTTAACGGATATTATTTTATAAATCGGATATGAATTTAAATTGTAATATTTGGATATTAAACAAATCGTAAATAGATTCAGATTTCAAATAAATTAAATTATTTAAATTTAAAAATTTTAAAAATTACAATATCCAATTCTCTATTATCTTAAAAAATATTACCATAGGTTGGGCTTTCTTTTTGCCAAGCCAGTATGGCTAAGATCTTTATATTGCCCAAGGAAATCTTGATTTTTTTTTTCTCTTTTACAATGCCTAGATCCTTACCCTAGATCAATTGTTTCATAAAAGTTTTTTATTATTATTCTTTTTCACAAAGAAAGGGATAAGAGAAGGGATCCACTGATTATATGAACCAATTAAATCTAGTTTCGACTTTCATTAAAATTCAATCATGCAAAAGATTAAATTTATTTATAGGTTAATTACACAAATGACTTATATACTATACCATTTTTTTTAATTGAGTACCTAAAAAAATTTAGCTCAAATAAAATACTTGTACTATGATTTCGTTAAGCACATGAATATCCTACACTAATAATGTTAAATAAATACTGATATGACAACATCCAATGAGATTACCGCATTAACATTTATTCAACAACATTAATGTAGAATATTTATGTGTTTGACGAAGCTATAATACATACATTTTTGAGCCAAAATTTTCATGTACTTCAATTAGAAAAAGTGGTAAGTATAAGGGCCACTTTTGTAATTAACTTTTACTTATCAATGATAAAAAAGATTTCCAACCGTTATTCTTCTTCAAATTCTATTGTTAAATACAATGCGTAATCAGAAATTACTATATACATATACTGCAAAATTTACTAGTACCAGAAAAAAGAAAAAGAAAAAGCCGAACCCGAGATCAGAATTAGATGGAATCGTCATATACTTCATGAAGCTGATGCACTGGAGGTGGAATTCGAAATAAGTCGAACTTCATATAGGTTATTCTCTCCCTTCCCTGAGCCAACATATAGTTTTATAAGCTGGGATAGAAATGAACCAATATCTATCATAACGATAATGACTTGCGTTTTGATACCACAGATTAAATGACACCGATTCAATTAATGAATTCATATAAAAAAATCAAATAAATTCATAATATAAGTAATAAAACGAGGGTACGAATGTTTTTTTAAAATTTTTTATTATAATATTATTTTGAAAAACATTATCCATTTAGATATCCATATATATATATATATATATATGTTTGTGTATATGAAATTTAAATGGAGTAGAAAGCTGAAAACTCACCTACTTCAGCTGTGATCCCGGGTCCAAAGAAAGAAGCAAATTTTGCCTAAAAGCCATCGTTTTAGCCAAAAGATCAGCAAGTTGTCCTTTCCACGTTCTCGAAATTAAATAATTACCAATAATGAAAAAATTGGACCAGATCGAACCATTCGGTCAAATCAATTCAATAAAAAATTAGAGGTTTATTCGGTTTGGTACTATATATAAAGTAAGGTGATGTTTGGATCAACCTAAAACGGGTTCAATATGTAAAAGGCGAGTGAAAACCAAGAAAAAGTTGGATTTTTTTTTTCCAAAAACATTATTGTGAAAAATAAGATTGGAATTTATAACTTCTTAAATTTATGTTAGTCTAAAATGCATATTTTTATCAATTTTTTATTATATTTATTACCTATTTAACAATTAAAAGAATTTTTTAACTTAAAATTATTTTAATTAAAATTGACTGGTTGAACGGTAACCGTAGGTCACACTGATTTCATCTCCAATCAAGTTTTTTAACAATATGAATTACAAAATAATAATGTTTTATGTACTAAAAAGGGTTAATATACCATTTGACCCCAAAACTATAACTCAATTCACAATTTAGTTCCCAAAGGAAAAAATTCACAGTTAAGTACCTACACTATACTTTCGTCATACATGCTAGTCCAAAGAGTAAACGGTGATGATGTAATATTTTTTTATTAATAGAATCACAACATGTGGCACGTCAGCGTTTGAGAAATTTTTTTATTTATTTTTAAAATTGATATTTTTCAAAAATGCTAACGTGCCACATGTTGCGGATCTATTGGTTAGACAAAAAATATCACATCATTATTTTCAAGCTTTGGATTAATGTGTGTAAAAAAAATATATTTTATGTACCTAACTGTGAATTTTTTTTAAGTATCAAATTATAAATCAGATTATAATACAAGGGTCAAATGATTTATTAACCCATAGAGAAACTTTCAATGTTTTCATGACAACTTAAGGACATACAAACTAGAAGTCAATGAATTGGTTGAATTGTACTTTGCTAAAGATGTCTTACTACTTTACCTGTCGCTGTTCGAAATCCGACAGCTGCAACGCTTTAGCCTCGAACACCAGGACTAGACAATATTTACCGTCTTCCGTGACCTAAGACATGGTAACAACATATGATGGCAGGCTAATCAATGAAAAAGCTCGTCAAATTAAGACCAGCGATGAAGTATGTTGTTCCAATGATCTCAAAACATTATAATCAAACATCACTTTGAACATGGAAGATGCCAAAATATTCTTGAGAAATCACAAATGTTATTTTCTAAGCCATAGGGGAAAAAAGAGTTGCAATATTGGATGCATGCACCTATGTTACTTGGATTTGAATGCGAGTGTTGGATATAGAAATGTGTCTAATGCGAGTATATTCGATTTTTTTTCTAAGTTTTTTCATATATTTGAAGGGTCAATGGAAGGTCGTGTCCCCATAATCATGTCCAACTTTGCGTTAGATATCAGTGATGAATATGGATGCTTCGAGAAAAATGAAGAGTCGGAGCAACATAAGCATGCACTAACTAACATACTCTAGTAGTGTTCATGGAAGTTGTTAACGGTGGACATTGATAAGATTTTCTATATATGGTCGGCAATCAAAAAATTTCATGTTTGAGATTAAAACCCAAAGTTAGGGAAGCATACTTCTTCCCGGATCATTTGAAGAACAGGTGCACTTCTCCGAGGAATGCCTCCGCCCTGAAAGTTAATACAGAAAAAAAATGGGCTGACATCAAAAACTTAAATTATATATGAAAGTTAGAGATTAATTCGAAAGTACTTTCAAGTGTCGATAAACAAATTTTGGATTTAATTCTTTCTGTGTTCTGAATCTGATGCCGGAAAAAGCACATCATTTATGTGATAGGGATTAGACATTAGAAGACATACCAGACCATACTGGAAAATCCGCTTCAATGCCTCATCCAAATGCTGTTCATCCCCGTAACGATATCTCGTAACATCATTCCTTACCTAATGAAAGCTATAAAAAAGTCATTCCGATGTGATCCGCGAAATTAAAAGAGCATAATATGGACCTCATAACGGATGGTGAACGGGTTAACAGATTCAAGTTCAATTTTGAAGAACGTTAATTTAACCTAATTTAGCCACTGAAAAGCCAAGTACTTTGTCAAATTCATTAAGTCCACAATAACCTTCAGAGTCTATGAAATCTGACCAACAATATGATGTTCGGGTTTTTAAAGGGAAGGAGATAAAAACACGGAAGAATCTCATGTCGATTATCTTCACGAGTTTGTAAACAGGTCGGCATTCCCAGAGTTAGAAAGTACCTGCTTAAGGATAGGAGTGGCAGCAGTTTCCCTTAACGTTTGAGCATCCGAATAGGTTAAGCATGGCACCGGTTTGAGTTCTGCATACTGTAATACAACCATCAGTCAAAACTTTGTAAAGAAATGTAAAACAGAAGGCTAAACAATAACTACATTGCTCCAATGAACTGCTTAATATCATATAAGAGCTTTCCAATCCTATATTACTTAGACACGGGTGTGACTGTTGGGCACCGGTTTATTCAATTTTTCAAAAGATTTTTCAATGTATTATGGAGGGTCCTTGCAGAATCAAATCCTCATACTCATGTCCGGATATGCATTGAGCACGAGTACTTCCAAAAAAATGAAGAGTCAGAGCCACCTATTTTCAATCTACTAAACATAATCATTACAAAATCTTAGAAAAGGACATATTGTCTAACCAATATAAAACGCAGAAGAAATAAAATATAGCAAGCTGATGACAATAATAGAGCTTGTCATTATTATAAGGCTATTACAGTTAGATCTGCTCATGGGTTGGTTTGGATAGAGTTACAACCTAAAAAAAATTGAAACTTAAGTCTAAGTCCAAATTTGGCCCAACCCGATCAGCTTAAAGATCCGAATCATTGTTTAAAATATATTAAAATATTAAAAATTATTTTTATATTAATATATATATATATTTTATAATTAAATTTAAATAAAAATATTATTTTAATAAATTAACAGTGATCTAGATTGGGCTGCCCTAGATCATAAAAATCAATACCCATGCCGCTCCGGGTGGGGCTACCCAACTCTTGAGCAGGTCTAATTATATCTGTTTATCTGAATTTGATGCCACTAGGAAGGTGTAATTAACAAGCAATTTCAGCTTCAGAAAAAGATTATGGCGAAAATGTTTGTTCTGGTTTTACCAAGGTAAGTCATGATGCTACGCTGCTTCGACTTTTCATTTTTCTTGAAATATCTATTCTCGAACATATTTTTAGATATGAGCATGGAGATATAACTCTCCAAGAACCCTCCAAATATATGGGAAGATATAGAAAAAACCGAATAAACCTATGTCGGACACATACCCATATCGGACACTCACATCCAATTCCAAGTAACATAGTCAAGATGAAATTTAAAATCATGTTTGCAAGTTAGACTTTCGTGTACTAAGCAACAATGCTGTGCAAGTCCTAATTACAGATAGCCGAGCCCACCATCTAATGAGGAAATATAAGGCAAAATGTTTCCAAATATCCATTTAATTCCCACTCCAAGCAAGAAGACTTATTTACCTTGAGGGCCATTCCAATTATTGCAAGAGGGAAGCCATATGTTAGCATTATTGCCGACCATTCCGATCCGGGGAGAATGTTAAAGTATGCCCCAAAACCGTACCTGAATGTTAAAAATTTTTACCACCGATACACCAAAAATACTCTAAGAGAAAGTGGAAACGCCAGAACGGTAAGCACTTACGAAAGTAGTGAAATTCCAACACCCAGTCCAATAACACCAAATGAAAGCTGCAAATAAACAATACATTAGTAATATTCATCAGAATATAATAAGTCATGTGATATATATATATATATATATATATATATGTCAATTAGTAGGCTATGTTGCTCTAACTCTTTGTGTCCAAAGCATATCTGGACATGGACATGGGGATACCCTCGTTGGACCATTCAAATACATGGAAAATCTTGGAAAAAATTAAACAGATCCATGCCGAACACATACCCAAGTTCAAGTGACTTAAAATTAGGGCCTAATGCCCTCATCTTATCACATCATCTGTGTGGCATCATCGTTCCACTAAGAGATTCAAAGTGAAGCCAAACCATAAAGCGTGAGTCACTGTATTGCTTTCAGCAGTCGGCATATTTGCAAGGTTTTGACCAGATAATTCTGCCACTTATGGATGACGGCTTCCATTACACGCGCACACACACACACACACACACCATCTATTGCTCTAACCGGTTTAAATTAGAATCAAGGTTATGACTTTCTCAAAAAGAGGGTAGCTAGGCAACATATTAGCCTTTAACTTATAGATTCTCAAAAAAGTTTCTTATTGCAATATCGAGACGGCTTCAAGGTAAACTGGATGAGAGCAAGCAGTAAGAGTGTGGAAAGCTGACTTGCAAGAGCTTAGTTAGGTTCTAATTTTCATGAATGTAGAATGCAACTAAAGTATATACCAAATTCTAACCAGTCACAATGGGGAAAAAGAAAAACCTTTAACTGATTTAATTTAACCCCAAGAAAAAGAAAATTGAATTGGAAAAGCAAAAAAAATACCTTTAGTCGGTCACAATCTATTTAACTTTTCACACATAATTGAGGAAGAAAGGGAAAAGAAAATTCCTTTACCAACTTTTAACAGTTAGCATTTGATTGATTAGCAAAAGATTAAGCAGTGGAAAACCCTTCTAAGGCAGGGGGAATTAGAAAATTCTGAATTCTAATTCACCCCAACTACTGTAAATGATTGAATTTTCTCAAACAAATAGTTTGTTAGACCTGTCAGATTCACCAGCGGGGTCCTTCAGATTCAAGATCTAATTCATCAACCCCAACAGCTCAGGCCAGCACAAGGAAGATACATGGGCGCCCCTAACTTCTCAAAAGTCATGTTACCTGACATCTCAGGAACCTTGTGAGACTCTAATTGATATAATTGCTACGATGAAGTTGCTCACATCATTGACCACAAAACCTGAACCAGAAAATGATACTTGTTGACCCTCAAGTCGTCCAAATAAGTATAAATAATCCCTGCTAACTCTCTGAACACTCAGCGTTCTCTTTGATTTACCATTCTTCTCCCTAATATATTAACTTAAGCATCGAAACGTGCCCCAAAAGCCAAACTTCAATGTTATCTAAGTTTTTTTCTTCTTCCTCTAAACCTACCAAAACATCCACCTTGTCAATAAAAGACATCAACACAATAACTCCCATCCAATCCAATCAAAACCATATCACATATGCATTCAAAGTCGAAACAACCAACCACATGAAAGATGTAAATTTAATTTTTCTAAAAACCAAACCTCTTCAACTAAATAATTCTACACGTTCAAAAACATTATAAAAAAAAACCAGAATAGCCAGTTTTTTTTTTTTTAAACAATGGCATGGATAATTGATTAATTACCTTAGAGAATGAGAAGCCATCATCGGTGACAATGGTTTTGGTAGCAGCAGTAGCAGCAGCAGCGACAGAAGAAGAAGGCTGAGAGGTTGAAGAATCGGCTGCTTTTGCTACGAATGTTTGCTTAAGACTATGGAGTCTGGGAATTGATACTGCTGTGTGGTGGCACTGCAGGTTGGATCGAGGTGGCAGAGGTAAAAACCAACGGCGGTGATTAAGGCAGTGATGATGGGAATGGAAGATTATAGCCGTCGATGTTGGTGATGATATTGCTTTCATTGTTATGTTTACAATTTCCTCTGTTTTTTTTTTTCTTCTTTTGAATTACCAACTTACTTCTTCTTCTTCTTTGTAATTGCTTCCGGATTTGAGCGTACGTCTTTTGGTTGGAAGTTGCAAACAAATGAGAGGCTGTCGTTCTGTCTCAGCTTCCTGCTTCAACCGCCAAAAAACCATGACTACGTGTCACTCACGGTTTCTCTACTTTTTTTTTTCTTTCTTTTATTTGATTTTTAATATTGTAAGATTTATATATTCTTTAAAGATATTTTATATTTTCTTCGTCAATTTCAATTTTTTTTATTAGTGTTAAGTATTTTCTCTTTAAGAGTTTAAAGAGTACTCCAATTACCACACACACATATGCGGACGACATATATAGAGATGGACGAACGAGAAATATTAAGTAAAATTTTTGTTTTAAAAGTGTATATAAAAATTATGGGTACTTTACTTTTATGGGAATAGCTTTTTTATATTACATTTAAGCATGTAATGAGTTTGATTTCAATAAAATTAAAAATAATGATGATGGATAAAGTTAAGTATTGTAATGATAAGATTAAAATTTGTAATAAAATATTTATTTAGATTCAATTACAGTAATAGCAGTGAAATAAAAATAAAAAATAATCATTAAAGATATTATATTAAAATATATAAATATATATAATAAATAATTAAATTTTATATTTATATTAAATAATAAATTATATTAATAATTAAAATTATATTAAAGTAAAAAATTATTAAAATTATAATTATATTATATAATAAAATATAAATAAAATTATATTTATGTTGAATAATAATTAAAAGTTATATTTATATTAAAAGAATTATTAAAATTATATATAATAAAATATAAATTGAAAATATATTTTATGCTAAATAATAATTAAAAATTATATTTATTAAAAATATATATTTATATTAAATAATAATTAAAATTATTAAAATTGTATTTATATTTAAAAATAAATTAACAAAGAAAATAGAATTTAAAAAATTAAAAGATTGAAAAAAAAAAATATGAAGAGGGTAAAAGGAGAATCATCCCATCCATCGATGGTCTAGTCTCTCGCTAGAGCTCTTAATTAGAGATCCAGTCCAGTGGTAAACTTTATTGGCCCCAAGTAGGGTACAGTGCCCTTGAAGGGGGGATTTTCTTCCCAAAATGCTTTGGGATTTCATTGCGCCAAAATAGATATTTACATATTTTAAATTTATATCGTTATGAGTTTGATGTTACGAGTTAACTTACACTAATTTATTTTATATTATTTTATATTTATATATTATTTTAAAAATTATTATCAAATTGAATATTTTATTTAATTTATCACTGTAATTTAATTTTAATTTTAAATTTAAATTTTTATGTATTATAATCACATTTAATGTATTATTAATCATAATAAAATAAAAGCAACCCAAGAATTCAAACACTAAAATAAATATTTTTCAAGTTTAAAGGTCTTAAATTTATCATTAACTAATACTCTTAGAATATAAATTAATTTAGAATAAATAACTATTGGAATCCTTAGTTGGTCATAATTTTATTAACTTGGTCACCAACTATTATACCAATTAATTATATCTATTGCTTAAATATATTAATTTAATTATTTCAAAATTAATTAGTCACAAGAATTCAAATTCACTAAAGAGTTCTACTCATTAGATATATCTACTGCTTAAATATATTCAATCACTAAGTAATTTCTAATCAATAAAATTTCACTGGCAAATCCAAGCTAGCTAATTCCAACTAGATTTGGAATTGAATATCTAACAATTTTATATATAAATAGGTATCCTTTCACTAGGTATTCTCACTATTTCTTACCAATAAATTGAAGGGCTTCACTTTGCACCTTAACAAGTTGGTGATCGAGATAGCAACCTCTAACCTCTTCATTATTGTTGTAGTAGGATGAGACTCCTCTCTTTTACTATCTAATATATGTTTAATCACCATTTTCAAGTATGATTTTTAAAATTCATGGATGAGCTCTACACATGTTAATGATGATGATTATTGTATTGGAAAGTAATGGACACAAAAGAAATGAATAAGATTTTAACTCGTCGCAGGACTCGTTTGGATGACCTTGATCAACACTTGCAATGTCGGCATCAAACCCTCAACAAACACAACAAAGCCAAAGTTCCTAGCCATTATCATTGGTGATTAACCATGGATCCTGATAACAACTATATCAACACCTTGTTTAAGGGTAACATACCTCCATATGGACTAAACCTTCCAAGCCACGTTCCTACAGGGAGGTTTTGAAATGGGATACTTGTTCTTGACTTTGTGGCTTTTTCTTTGGGAATCAAAGAGCCTGTACCTCCTTTCTTTGGACTCCAAATCAATCAAATGATGAACTTTGTGTTTAGCATCCAACTTAAAATAAATTGGTAATAGGTAAAGAGGGCCATTTTAACATAAGATTATAGGTAATCCATGATTTAACTAAGTTAGGATAAAACATAACAAAGTATAATTGCCACTTGAATTTGTTCTTTTATATTTTTTTTCCAATACATATGTATGTGTGATTAGTTTATATACATATATATTTGTTAAATATTTTTTTAAAAAATAATAATACGTTTGGTTCCAAGAATGAAATAGAAAAAAGTTGAATAGTTATTTGATAAGAATAGAATAAAAAAAGAATCTTTATTATTTAGCTTAGTTAACGGAATGGAATAGATTAGTAATACTGTAACATTGTTTGGTTAGATAAAATGATAGTAAGTATTATATAAGGAATATGTGTATAATAACATTATTACCATTAATGAAATAGATGATATTTTATTTATATTATTTTAAATTAATTATATTGATAATAAATTAAAAAATTTAATTAATTAAAATATTTATAAAATATTGTTTAAAAATTTTAATATAAATAATTTAATATATTATTTTTTAAAAAAATGTTAATTAGAATTATATTAAAAATAACATTTTTAATACATAAATATCTTTATATAAAATATTTATATAATATAAAAATAATTTTTTTAAATTTTATTCAGTTTATATGTAAACCAATTTTTTTCACTTTCTTTTTTTCTTTTTTTCTCATCTCTTTCTTCTCAAAACCCATAGCCCTAACCTAAAAAACATAAACAAAACTCAGAAACCTTCGTGATTTTTAGAATCACGGAGCTTCATTACCGTCCTAGTCATCAACCGCTAATCGCCAATCTAGAACACTCCAAAAGTCCATCACCATATTCATTCCTTATATCCTAATTGTTTTTTAACTTATGAAAAACATAGATCTAATGAGAAAGTTAAAAAAAAAAAGAAACCTTTTTTCTGCCTCTCCTTCGCCCTCATTTCGAGATATGATTCTCTTCTCAGTCTTCTCATCTATATGCTTTCTCCCTTTTATTTTCTTTTTTTTAAATTAAAAATTATTTTCTTAATCTAATAGGTTTATTTTCTACAGATTTGATCTTGTTAGGGTTGAGAAATATGAAAGTTTGATTAAGTTATTGTAGACACCTTATTTTGTCCGGGCTAATTTTTAGCAATCTGGAGCATGGACGTAAGAGAGGGCGATGATCGTCAGGCGACAGTATTTTAAGGAGCTCAAGAAGGCCTAGGAATCATACCAAAGGTGTCCAGAGACAAAAGATATGAGAAAATTCACAATTTTACTTGAATGTATCGATACATGGTTCTCACGTATCGATACAATGCTCCAACAATCCAAAAATTTAAAATGTCCCCATCTGTATTGATACAACATGCAAATATATCGATACATGAGCCTCTGTATCAATACAGGATCTCATGTATCAATACTAGGCCATGCCAAAACCAAAACATGCATTCTATAAAGAATGTATCGATACAATGGTTCATAGTATCAATACAAAGGTTCATAGTATCGATACAATGATCATTGTATCAATACAAAGTTCATTGCATCGATACCATCAAGGTTTTTGGACCAAATGTATCGATACATTATGCAATGTATCGATACATGTAGGCCATTTTCAC
>JBBYHM010000006.1:7659876-7674756 GCA_038381775.1 Adansonia rubrostipa
GTTTGGGCATTTTTGACTCATCCACCATTGATCCAAAACTCAATTTTAACTCATTTCTTTGCATCAGGAAGGATTAAAGCACATATCAAATTACGAATTTAGACTTTTAAATTAATTAAAATATTTTTTAAAGTCTAAATTAGATCAAAAGAGTCAATGTCATTTGATTACCCTACCCCTCCCTTGTTGTTGGCCAATGTCACCATCAACCATTTTGTTTGCTAGAAAATCATTCAGCATTTAAACTAGCCACCCTATGCCTATCACATTGGCAGCAATTTGCTCTCTATAGCCAACCTATAGCCATCATGCTGACATCACCTTGTCCCCCTTGAGAAATGGCCAAAAACACATCCAATTTGGCTCCAAAATGCTGGTATAAATGGACCACTTCTATCTCAGCCAAAAAATGTTGGATTCCAGCTCATTTTCACTTCCAAAACACATTCACACATAAAAAAAAAAATAAAATCCCGTAGCTCTTCACCCACCACCCAAAAATAGCCCTAAAACACTCACTTTCAACCATTACACATTTCAAAAATCACCCTTATCCATACCAGAACCAAAACCTCATTATTTCTCTCTTTTTCTTGCTTATTAACAACAAGGAAGAGAGGGAAATTCAAGCCATCTCTGTTGCTCCAACTGTTTGGCTGAAAATTGAAGTTTTGTTGGTATAGCTTACTACTCTATCACTTGCATTTTTTATTTTTTACCATCTTCATCATTTTAGTGAGCTCTCCATGTTTTCATCACCCTCTTAGGATTATCATGCATTATTGTGGCTTTTGGTTGTGGTAATTTAGGATTTAGATGCCTTAATGCCTCTTTGATATGCAAAATGCCTTATTTCATCCTCACTAGTTTGATGCCTCTTACTCATGCATTTTATGCCATATCTATGCATCTTATTATCCTTAATCCATGTATGAATCATTAACCTAACACATTTCAAGCACATTTATATGTTAGCTTGCATGAATCATTGTTATTTTCAGCATCCATAACATTTTCTTGTCACAATGCATAGCACTTTCTTTGTCTAAACCATTGGTAAAGTTAGCATCTATATTCATGTTATGTACCATCCCCTTATATGTTTATTGTCTTCCTCTTGTCAAAATGCATGTTTGATGGCTGTCAAAACTAATTTTCAAAACCCCCCAAGCCAAGCATGTTAACCTCAGCCAATGAGGATTAGCATGGACTTAGCATTTTCCTTAAAGTTAGCAAAATATTTTGAGAAAAATTAAGTTTTCCAAATCTGGAATCTTGGTTAAACAAGCTCAAATTCTCTGATTTTGAAACAAAAATGGTCTTACAATTATTCCTTAAATGTTTGTGCCTTGTTTTTGAGTCAAAACTGGAGTGGTATGATTAACGGGCTGTTTCATCATCCCAAACTACTCCGGGGCTGTGCAAATGAGTTCGTGATGCTCATGCCACTCTTTCCCTTCAGTCGTAGATGTTCAAACGTCAACGACTCGAGTTTGGACCCCGTAGACATAAAAAATGAGAGATATCCCCTGCTTTGCTTTGTCCCCTACTGGCAGCACAGCTATTACAAATTAAAAAATTACTTTAAAATCCCAAACGATTTTTGGTGAATTTTATGATATTTTTCTCTGAAAGTGTGTCAAAATACCTTTAAAACGAGATCTTGTTCATCCCTGGATCAGTCCGAATGAGAGAGTTATGATTTTTCAAATGCAAAATATCCAGAACCTCTGGAATCCAAACACGTATTCTGGTTGGGTCGTTCAGACCTGCTAAATGATTTTTCAAAATTTTTCAAATATTTTTCCTAAAAGATTCATGAAATTCCCTTTTCAGAAAGGTATTGCTTGCAATTTTTTGATACCAAATGAGTCTGGGGTGATTTTTCAAATTTTGACACACCTTGTCCCTCATATGCTCTACCAGCAGCACAATCAATTCGAATTTGAAAATTTATTCCCTTGGAAAGTGACTTCTTGGGATATTGGAAATATTTTTAGATTGACCCTCGTCGAGTCAGATTTCTATCTGTATCTTGTCCACCCTCTAAATCCTTCACACTGATTTAGAATAAATTCAGGAAGCAGGATAGTGTGATGTTTTCCCCTGTTTTCAGTTATGGTCAAAATTGAGTTGTTTTCCCAAATTTCATCTCGAGATATTGGAATGTCTCCATATCAATCAGACAAAACTCGAAAACATGCTTTGACCTTCCACAAGCTCGTATTAAGGCACAAACACATTTTACATCTTTGCCATTCTCATTCACAATAATTTCTTTTGCCAAAAGTTGTTGAAACTCTCACACATTTCCTAAATCACAAGGTTTTGTCAACTTAATTTTCTAACTCGACTTTTTTAAAGAGTGTCAGACGTGTCACTTTTGGGATCTAACCCTGTTTCTCAAAATTTTTAAGATTAAAAAATATTCCTTTGTCAAAATGATTTGTCATCCATAGGGAAACTCAAATCTTGACCTTCCGAGGGGATACTCCAACCCCTCTTTTCAAAATTGTCAAGATTGAAAAATCTTCCTCTGTCAAAATGATTTGTCATCCACAGGGATACTCCAACCCCAACCGTCCGAGGGGATACTCCAACCTCGCTTTTCAAAATTGTCAAGATTGAAAAATCTTCTTTTGTCAAAATGCCATCCATGAGGATACTCCAACCCCTCGTGGATGACCTCTGGATTTTACCCTAACCCTATCTTTAAAGTAAAATCCAGAGGTCATTTTTATCAAAAATCTATATATTCCCCACCTCTCTGGGGTGTATAGGAGATTAAATCTTTTTCATCAAAACCTGGATTATTTCTACAAGATTCATGCATTAAAAGGGGTTATATCGAAATAATGATAAGTTAAGATCGAAAAAGTCAAAACCGAGATAAGACATAGCTAGTAAGGTATCAGTTTTAGGCGTTGCAAAGAGGTTCATACCTCATCGTGCGTAACCAACTCTCAAACCTAAACAACAAATCTGTGTATTACGTAGACCATGGGATCGATGTTTTGAGTTTCGTTACTCAAAACATAGGTTTCAATAGGCATCCGATCATGCCTAGCCCGAAATGATCGATGGCGACTCCAACCGTTGGCCATTTCATGATGGTCATCCGAGACCAATAAGATGAGCGATTCGTGTAATGGTCCCCCCTCACTGTGTCATAAATCGAGAATCTGTACTTTCTCGTTCTCGTCTCATCGTAAAAGAAAAGTCTCGGTCAAAAAGATATTTCCAAGTCAGAAAAATATTTTAAGTCTTACGCACCCATAGATCCGCGAGGATCCACCCTAGAGTACGTTGCGACAAGTATTTTTAAGAAAAAAAGCTATTCCGAGATTTCTCACAATAAGCTCAGAATCAATGATTCCATGGAATGGCGATTACATAAGCTAAACGATTATGTTATTGTAGCTCGCCGAATGGTCCCGTAACTATTACACTGAACCAATCACTCTATAGAAGTTTTTTAATCAAATTGATTTCAAATTTAAATCATTACAGATTTAGACGAGTTTAGATTTTATAGATTTCGAGTTTGGTTTCTTAGTTTGATTTTTTTTTCAAAAAAATTAAGTATTTTACTTTACTATTTAATCCTAATCAATCCGAATACAATAATGGATAGCTTCAAACAAACTTTTCAAGATTAGATCACCTTCACTATCTCTGCATATAAAGAACCTTTTAGTTCTATTATTTGTTAAGAGAAATTTAAATGTAATCCATCAAAAGAATAAATATCATTCCAAGAATAGTTAATTTCAATGCCCAAAAAGGAGAAACGAATTGAACTTAAAAAAATGAATTAACAACCATAAATGGAAAGTAGAAATGAAGAGAAAATGTATAAAGGAAAAATATTTATTTAGCTCTTATACTTTAGCTTGACTTTCAATTTGGTACCTAAAGAAAAAATTGTTCATTTTGTAATAATTTAAATAAAACATACCTCTAGCTATAATTGATCAAAAACACGATCTCATTCCAAATACACGAGGATGAACACGTTGTATAAGCCTTCTAGTCTATTTTTTTATTTCTGGATAATTACCTTATGATGGTGCGTAGGCAATTCATATAGACTATACTATGACCTATACTAAAAGACTAATTAGAGTTATCCTACCATCAAAGAGTCTGTTTTCTAATTAGTTACTAAAATAGAGTTTAACTCTTACTACTAGAGTAGTTAATCTGAATAGGATTTTCTAGATAATATCATCTCAATATTAATTAAAATATTAATCTCGTTCACTTAATTATCATGTAGGCCACATAAAGTCCAACATTCTCTCATTTGGCTCATATGATAAACCAAGAACCTAAATAGGTAATATTCAAATCCAAAACTTTAATATGGCTGTAAGTTACTCTAGCCCAACTCTCACTCAATTAAAGATTCATATAGCATGAATGATGGCGGTAGCATTCTAATCAGAATATTCCTTTCCATGTATTACAATGCATGATTATCTCTAAAAGAGCACTTTATGAGATAATACTTTAAGAATGAATTTTTTGTAATTATTCAAGGTCCACTCAATATGTAAACTTTATGTGCGCAAACTAAAACATGTCCGTAAACTTTAAGAATATGAAATTAACAAATCAAAGAAGCCAAAATACATATTGATAGAATTTAACTAGCCCCATATGATCCATATGAATTTTAAACTATTTTATCCACAATGCTTTAGTCATGGGATCCGTTATCATTAAACCTAGAATGATTTGTTGGATATCCACTTTTTGCTTATTTATAGAGTCTCTGACAATAAGCTATTTTATATCTATTTGCTTACTGTGACTCCTAATTTTATAATTCTTGGACAAGCATATTATATAAGAGTTGTCACAATAGATCTTTAATGGCCTTGTTGATAACTCTCAAACTAGAAATAAAATATCTCAACCTTATTGCCTGTGATATTACTTTATAACATAATTCCTTTGGTAGCTTTATTGTCCAAGGCTAGTATTACTTTAATATCTGCCTAGCACTTCCACTATAAACTTTATGTCAAGTTTCATATAAACCTTATCATATATAAGGCTCCAAATACTATATGCATATGAAATGCCTTTCATATGCTCTTTTTTCAAATTATTTTGAGATATTGACTGAAATTGAAATATTCTCTTTACAATTTATGCCCTTGCAAGTGAATAGTTTTGTATCCTAATTCTTCTCAAAATTGTCTTGATATAAGCTTCTTGAGACAGACTTAATGTCTTTTCAAACCTATCTCTATGAATCTTTATGCCTATGACATATAAAGTTTTACCCAAATTCTTCATATCAAGTTTTAAGAAAAAAAAACCTTTGTCTTATGTAACTAAGCAAATTACTTTTGAAAGGAAAATATCACCAACATATAAGACTAAAATTATGACTTTACTCTCACTAACTTTAAGGTATAAATAATGATCAACAATAATTTTAGTAAAGTCAAATGATGTCTAAACATTGTTAAACTTTACATATCATCGGTGGGATGCTTGTTTTAGTCTATATATAGATCTTTTAAAACGTAGAATGATGTATATCTATTCTCAAGATCTTTATTCAAGTAAGTTATTTTTACCACCATTTAATATAACTCTCAATCAAAATAAGCAACAAAGCTATGATAATTCTTAATGAAACTTTCCTAAAAACTGGAAAGAAAGTTCCATGGTAATCAATATCTCCTTTAAGTGAAACTTTGACCATTAGTCTAACTTTATATCATTCAAAATTACCAAAAGGCAACTCAACGATTAACTAGACTGGATTATTGGCCATTGCTTCCATCTCTTTTACCATAGCTGTATGCCAAAGTATGAAGTTATCACTATTCATGGCTAATGAAAACGAAATCATCTTTATGTCCAATACCAAAATTAGACTTTTATAGGTATACAACTAAGTTATAGAAATGGATAGTTTCTTACCCTTTGGATCTCTTAATTTTATAATCATTTGTACATATTATACACCTTTAGTAAGTGAGATTAATGATCTATTATAAAGGTTGTACTTGATTTGATTGTTCTCTAGTTAATTATGTATGTTTGTTTTGAGAAACGATCAAGTCTTTTATAAAAGATTAATCTAAATAAATTTATTCCTTATTATCAACCTTATGAGGAAAGTCACTCCTATTGGACTTATGATCCATAAGAAACTTAACATTTCTAGCTTCAACATTTCTAGTTGAATATAAGAGACATTTAAAACCTGTACCCTTTTAAGTTAATTGCATAGCTAATAACTACCAACTGTTTTTGGATCCAGTTTCCTTATGTTTAGGTTATAAACCTTTACTTTAATTGGACAACCTAAGTTTGTAAATGTCTTAAGCTAGATTCCAACTATTCCATAATTCTAAGAAAGATTTAGAAAATAATTTAGCTAGAACTTTAATAAAGACATCAACAACAGTTTTAATGCATCAATCCATAAACTTAAAGGAAGGTGTATGCTTTTTAAATATTACAATGTTTTCTTTGGCTTTCTTTTGTAGACTTGTTAGTTTGCTTTTTCCTTAATGCAACTCATTTAAGTGTCAAACTCAAGAGTTTCAAGAACTCTGTCATTGTAAATTCTCCTAGTTTCTATATGAAGATGTAATACAATCTTTATGCCACAACTTTGAAGGATTTTTTATTTATAGTACATCTTTACTACTAGAAGTCATATAAATAGTTAAAAAAATTATCATAATCGGGATCCAAGTTAATGATGAAAAAACCAATAGAAAAATTCTCTTTTGAAACCTTAATAATAGAATTTAAAAAATTAAATTTAAAACTCTTTTTACCCAAGAAAATTTCTAAAATGAAGGATAAAATCGTTTTATAGTTTAAAACAAATCTTAACTTCAAAAATGATTTTAATAGTCCTTAGCAATTTCTATAGTAGATGTTTCTCCCACTTTTCTTGGTTTCCTTGACTTTATGAAAACTTAAATGGTTGTAGGAATATAAATTGTTGAACATAAGTCCAACCACCATTTATTATTAAGAACATCACCAAAAGAGATTCATACAAAATGAGCATACCTTTATTTTTTAGTCCTTTTTATACCTTAGCAATCTTTCCTTATATGTCTGAGTTAAACAAAAAAATGAAGGACTTGATGCCTTTTTATTTATTGACATTTTTCCTTTTTCACCTTTATAACATATTTTCCTACTTATCATTTTTTATCTTAAGTCACCAGACTAACTGAATCTAGTTTCTTGTTCTTTAATATCTTTTCCTCTTGAAAACCTATAACTGAGAGTTCATTGATAGACAATTTTCTTTATATGTGTTTCTCATATCATACTCACTAAGAAAAAAGTTGAATATGAAAGTGATAAAAAATTTACTCGAAAAACTCAATCTCAAAGATTTAAGTCCAGCAACAATGTCTTTCAAATCCCATAATGTGCTCATGCACAACTTTTAGAATTGTTGCACTTCATTCCTAAAAGCTTTCTTATTAGGGTGATAGCCAAAACCTTATTAGATTTAACAATTTGGTCGTTAGTGGCTTTGCAATAGTTCTTGACCTTATAGCAATTAAGATGAAATCCAAACTGATTTACTAATATAAGATTTGATGTACATCATTCTTAAATGGTTAGATTGCTCCTACTGTACATCAAAATCTATTTACCATTTGCATAAAGTCAAGGTCTTTACACCCAAAATAACTTAATTAACTCCTTCGTCATCACCAGATAACATTTAATTCTAGCAGCCTTATTAATAATAATAGTATAAATTATTGCAAAATATAAGGAACTATACTTTAATTGAATAAAATACTTTATATTTAAATGTAAATCCAGACCTTCCCATGGGTAAAAGTGCAATATGCATATGAATTTATACAACTTTAATGATAAAACAATAACTTTAAAACACCAAAATTAAATAATTTATACTTGTGGGCCTAGAAAATTTTAGCTTTAATGTTATATTGTTTTATCTTTTAACCATTTTACAAAATTAATTATTTTCCTAGGGGCCAAATAACTAATTTCATGGTTTAACACTTTATAGATGTCATTTTTCTTTATGTAGTTTTAAATAACTACTATTTTATCTAAATTAATTAACTTAAGATACTGTGGCTACTCTTAAATTAATAATTTAGAACTTAGTAATAATATTCGACATGTATGCATCAAACTTATTGCATATCACAAATAATTCTTTATCATGCCATTTTTCTTATATAGTTATTTAAAGAAAACCTTATTTTAAATAACTACCAATTATCATCTAAATCAACCAACTTAAAATGCTGTGACTACTATTAAGCTAGCGATTTAGAACTTTAATAATGATATACTTAATATATGCAGAATCCTTTATTGTATATTAATAATTGCAATGGAATATAATATTAAATCATGCTAACTTATTGCAATTATAGCATAATTATATATTAATGACATCCTCTGTATGTAATTGTTTAAAGAAATCTTTATTTTTAAATAACTACTAATTTAACTAAATCAATCAATTTAAGATATAACTATTTCTAAATAATTGATTTAGATTCTTTATAATGACATAATATATGTATACCATAAATAATTATATATATAATTTAATAATTTAAATATATACTAAGTAAATTCATGGCATAAAACTTTGTTGATGTTTAACTATATGTAGTTATTTAAAGAAAATTTTCTTATTTTAAATAACTATCAATTTATCTAAATCATGTAACTTAAAATGTTTTGGCTAATACCAAGCTAGTGATTTAGATCTTTAACAATGAAATCATAAATTTATATACTACAATTGAATAACAATTTGTCATGCTATAGCATATTAAAAAATCATGACATAATATTTACATTCCATGACATGATCCTTAAGTTACATAAAAATATGCACAATATCAAAATGTATTTATTTCATAACATATAGATGTGCATATTTATATTGCAATTCCAACAGAACACTTTATCACACATATATGCACTTAACTTTTAGGATAAGAGTATGAATTTTTGAATACTATTTAGAGAGAGTACGTACTGTCAAAATATTTCTAACATGCCAAAATATGTTGTCATAAAATAAAAACACAAACTATGCATAAATATATTTATTATTTAATTAAACATCAGTATGAAATAATAAATATTTTACGTGACCTAAAAAATTTAAAAAAATCACTAAAAAAATCAAAGATCATAAAATATTTGAGTTTGAAAAAAATGGAGCCGAAACAGCCCAGGATCACGGGCGCGTGCACCACACGCACAGCCTGAACGTGTGGGCTTTGGTTGGGACACGAATCCCAACCATCTTCTAGCTCCAACCGGTCGCACCCAACCTGACTGAGTTTTTTTTTTACTGGTTCGAGTTTGTAATGAAATTTAAATCGATTTTTTGTGCTCTCAGACTTTATTAGACACAATTAACATAAAAAAATATATGATTTAACATGAAATTCACATAACCCATACATCAATTCTTAATAAAAACACAAAAATTATTATCAAGCAATCAAAATTTTATTATTTTCACAACTTTTATCAAACTTGATTTCAATATGTCAGAAAATTTTCTCATTTTAATCTCTTTTTCTTTAATCATAGGGTTCAATAATATAGATAGATGATTAATCTATTAAAACTCTATATCAATTTCAATTTTACAAGACTTAATCAAGAATTTCATGATGAAATTTTAATAGACATAATATACTAACAAATTCATGTTCCATGCATGAATTATTTTTCAATGCGTAAATACGGATTATAAATCTCGCTGGATGATCTAAAGAACAAGACTAAAAAGTCAGGCTCTGATGTCACATGTAATAGTTTAAATAAAACGTACCTCTAGCCATTGTTGATCAAGAATGTGACCTCACTCCAAATACATAAGGACGAACACCTTGTATAAGCCTTTTAGTCTATTTCTTTATTTCTGGATAATTACCTTATGATGATGCACAGACAATTTATATAGACTAGACTAGGGATCTATACTAAAAGACTAATTAGAGTTATCCTACCAAAGAGTCTGTATTCTAATTATTTACTAAAATATAGTTTAACTCTTATCACTAGAGTAGTTAGTCTAAATACAATTTACTACATAATATCACCTCAATATTAATTAAAATATTAATATCAGTATATTTAATTATCATGTAGGCCACATAAAGTCCAACACATTTAGCACTTAGATTTTTATTTCATTAAACATATTAGTCTTTTATACTAACAGTATTAATCAAACGTCGATATCGCAGTCAATAGTTAATTAAAGCTTGATATATGATAAAATGTCATGTTAGCATCAAATTTTTTTTTTATCTGTTTAAATTTTTTCATGATGATGTGATATTTTTCACTTATCACACTCGCATTGATTATTGATTATCACATTAATATGTAATTAACTATGTTTATTTAAAATGAAAATATATGTGATGAAATGAAAATTTAAATATAAAATTAATAATTTTTTTATTTGAGTACTAAATTAAACGCAGTACTGTCTAAAATTAGCATTGAAACTCAATGAGGGGGGGGGGGTCCATGCAAATCTTGGTTGGGACGAATCCAATGCAATATGGATTACATTATACACACGTGGCAGATTACAAGTGGACCAACAAAGATAAGTTGGGATTTAATGGATTCCCATATCGTTTCCTGTTAGTTTTCATTTTCAAAAGCAGCCCCCCGCCCCCAAGGCCCCAAGCTCTTAAGGCTGCTCCTATTTCATAGTTTTCAAGGCTTTTGTTTATGAATCTTCCATCAATGAAAGCACTAAAAGAAACAGAACAAGTACAGCCACTGTCTGCTGTCACCTCTCCCATCAAAGACCAGCCTCTTTCTTCTTCTTCTTCTTCTTCTTCAAACGGTACCGAATTTCCCACATTTTACAGCTTTATTTTTTTTTTCTTTTATGATTGGTAGTGTATGTTAGGAGTAGTACATATTATAAATATATATCATATGTTGCTTATAAATATTAGTTAAAGATTTAGTTAAAGATTTTTTATTTATTATTTTAAAAAATATTTTTATATTTAATGCATTATTTTTATAAATTTTAAAAAATAATAAATTAATTATATTTTCTTTTTATATATATATATATATCACCTTATTTAATATTCACTAAACACTAGTTAACATTTCTTATTATATCATAATATAATAATATAATAATAAATCCAAGAAAGGAAAAAAGAAATGTTAGACATGCTTTGCGAATTGTATTACCATAAAATATTTTAACTTGTTAGATGCTAATGGGAAGAGATTCATGTGAGAATTTAGGAATATGTTGATAACGCAAGAGGAGTTTGCCTTTTTTGTAAAAGAGCATATCATGTTAGATGTTTTTCTTTAGAGTTCTCTTTTGGTTCCTAGGAAGCCCTTTGTTGTAAAAAGCATAAGATGAAAGCTTGAACTAAGTTTTGTGTTTTTCTTGAAAGCTAGAACTATGTTTTGTTTTGTGTTCTTCTCATTAATGTTCTTGGAAGTAGAAACTACAATAAAGAAAAATGCTATTTTCGGGTTTGTTTTATTGCAACTAAAAAGGTTTGGGGTTGCTCTCCAAATGTCCATAAACATTGGAGTTCTTATTCTACATATGATTAAATTCTTGATGCTTTCATTAGTATCAATTCTTCATACCCTCTTGAATTTTCATTTGTTTGACTTTGGCTTTTTTGCATTGATTAGTTATGTTATTCTAATCGAGGTGATTATAAGATATAAATATAAATCTGATATTTGAAATATCATATTTTTATACATATATCAAAATATATTATCTCAAACACAAGTATCAAAAATGATATTGAAAGAAAAAATAGAAAGAGTCCAGATAAAATAATATATTAGTAAATGGTTCCTATGGGCTAGCAAGTAGTTGCACATATGCTTATTGAAATGAAAACAAAAATCTAGATAGTGATGAGTAGACTCGTTTTAGGGTTGGACGATCTATCAATCTCAAAATGAGTTAGACCTAAATTGTATTTTAGTGATATAGGTTAGCTCAGTTCAACTTAAATCACTTTTCATTTAATAAATAATAATTTTTATTCAAATTTAATTATAAAAATATATAAATATTAATATAAAAATAAATTTTTAATTTTTTTACACAGTATTTCAAGCTTAGAGGCTAAGTTGGGTTTGACTAAATTCAAATTTGGATAAAAATTTCAAAAAGTTTCAGGCAGTGGCCTGGCCGACCAATTAACACCTGCAATTAGTAATTAGTGATCTGTCATTTTGCAAATCCATGAGTCTAACTCAAGTCTGCTGCTTGAATTGGCTTAGTAGCTTCACTACTCTAGCCCTAGAAGCGAGAGCCATTATTAAACCAAAGCTGCATGTTTTAAATTGCATCTAAGATTGCTGAATGACTCCTTAAATGTGGTAATTAATCTTTTTCTTATTCTGAAAACTATTGCTTACTTATTTATGCATAGTTAAAACAAACGTCAGACGGTTCTTTTTTTTTTTTAGCTTTTTATTTGAAAAACATTTCATTTCATCATATTATTAAGTTTATTTCTTTGCATTTAATGATAGCTGCAGGTCAGCATGGCTATGGTTCCATTATGTTTCAAAATGCGATATAAAGATCAGTGGAATCCTTTAGAGGGTGGTTTTAGGTGTTTCTCTTCTAGTTGTGACTACAGATGCAGGGGGTGGCAATGGAATCCCTTGCATATTTCTTCAGGTACATTAGCGAACGCCGAGATCAGGAACCGAGCCGCCGCAAGTTTCAGTCGACTGCAATGGCATCTTTGGATATTTACTGATGTTCATCCAAGATCCTTACGCAGGAAAGCACTGCCTGAGCAAAATTCATGGCGGCCTGGTTCTAATGAATCACAACTGAGGTTGTTGGATTCTTATTTTAGAAAACTTCAGGAAGATGCTAAAAAGACTTCTTTGGTTTCTTCGAATAAGACAATGGAATTGCTTGATAGAAGTGGAGAAAGTAGCATAAAGATGAGGCTGGAATCTCTAGATGCTTATCTTAGTAAACTTGATGAAGGTAATTTATGTCTATTTGATCCTATGGATGTTAACAACTATCTGGCTCTTTATTTTTTTTAGAATACCTCTATCCTATGCTTATATTTGACATATTTTCGAATATAGATACGAAAATATAATCTTTTAAAAATTTTTTAAATATATTAAAAAATTAAAAAAAAATTAAATATACTTAACTCAGTTACATTATGCATCGACACTCTTATCAAAGTTGGAAGTTCTTTAAAATGGTTGATGCCAAGTAAGGCATGATAGAAAGCCAGAGCCCCATAGGCTGCAAAACAATATTTACTACTCTTACAATAGTGATTTTAAACTTAATAGAGTACAATCATCCACTAGAGTAATTTCATACGACTACTATTCTCTTTCGTGAAACTCTTCAATTTTCTTGGAATATCAATATTTGAAATTTATATCCAACACATATTTAGATATAAGAATGAAGATATAACTCTCTTAGGATCTTCTAGATATATAAAAAGTTCTAAAAAATTAACTATACCCATATTCAACGTTTAGACCTAAATTTGAGTCGCTTAGCTATCAGTACTATTGCCTTTGTTTTGTTTTAGAAGCAACCTTTTCTAAATTCATAAATTGGAAGTGTGGAAAACATGCATGTCTGACAGTGAGTTTCTTTGACTTTCTTCGGATTCAGAATCTGACAACCATGCATCATCATCAGTTGCCGGTGGCCAAACCCTTGAAGACAACCCAATAGCAACTCTATTTTCTGCCAGCAAAAAACATGAGGAACCGAAATTCAGAAGTGATATAGGCTTCAGACGAAGGGATGTTTTTAGCGGCTCAAAGAGGTCTGAAGCTTTGCAGCAGTATGATGACGTCTCTGATCTCTACTTAATGTAAATCACTAGCCCTCTTTAAGTATCATTTTATCTATGCAGTGTAACTTCTATTCTTCTTTTTTTTTTTTGAAATATTCATGTTCGATCAATTTTCAAACATAAAAATAAAGATAGGATCCTTCAAGAACTTGAAAAATTTAACATACCTGGATTAGACATATAAATCTATGTTTTAGTACTAGAAATTTTATGTTTGATGGGTTACATAATCTCTAATATTCTTCTATATTGTTTATTCGGATGCAGAAGTGTATTGGCTTCCATAAACATTGCAGTCTTTCTGTTTGAAATTGCCACTCCGGTTAGAATCTCTGACTTGGAGCTTTTTTCCATCCCTTCATTATATGGAGCGAAAATAAACGATCTCATTGTGGTTGGAGAATGGTGGAGGCTAGTCACACCAATGTTTCTGGTACAAGATTAAAACAATTGGGTTCGTGTTCCTTTTCTGTTCCGTTTTATTTTTATTTATTTATTTATTTTTTCATAACTTCGTATTATTTGACAATTTTCGAATAAAACAATCCTCTTTGATTCTTTAAAGCTATAGATGCTTAAGTTTGGCTAGTAATATATCCTTGTGTTAAGTGGAGTTTCCTAACAATGTAGCTAGGCACAACGCACTTTAGCATACTTGCTGGCAGCGTAGCGTAGCTTGGCATAGCTTACTAGCAAATGGACCTTTCCATGGATTGGAGTACTTACTCGGATTGAACATAAATTTTTTAATTCAGATTGATCTAGCTTTACTCGAATTATTATTTAATAATAAAAATATTTTTATTTAAATTTAATTATAAAAATTTATAAATATTAAAATAAAAAATTCATATAAAAATAATTTTAATTTTTTTTATTACTTTATGAATTGTAATTGAGCTTTCAAGTCAGACCCAATTTGGACTTGGCAAGAAATTTAAAAAGTTTTTTGCATCATGGCCCGACCTGTAAACACTTCTATTAG
>JBBYHM010000006.1:7775087-7801361 GCA_038381775.1 Adansonia rubrostipa
ATGAAATGCAAGCTGAAATATGGAGCAGTACCAAAATTTACTTACCTAAAGACTCTGGGCACTATGATTATCTGGCCAAAAGAACAGCTTTATCAAAGTTTCAGACGGAGTTAATAACTCATTTTTGTTATGACTTCTTCAGCAAGCCCTTAGCCCAAACATGAATAAGTGGAAGCCACTCTGATTATTGTAGCTCGAACCACCATCAAGCATTAGTCCAGCTGCAATAGGAGGGAAGACATATTGCTTGGAGGAACAGAAAGGTCTATGAATCTTATAACCATATATGCAGCTAATTAATCGATTATTTCTGATCAAATGATGAAAAGGTCTAGCTACCAATCAGTTGTCATGTTCAGTCAACTAGGTTATAGTGCAAGTGGGATATGCCTACTTTGTCACAACACTTGAGCAATGATCGCTTATGCCAAAAAGGCAGAAAAACTCGCAATAGCCTCCTTAGCATAATAGCAAATGTGGCAATAGCCCCCCCACGTGATAAAGCAAAAGGCTAATCAAGTGATCCTTCAAAGAAAAGCCCCATCCCATATGAAACTGACTCATATAAGATATAAAGGACATTTATATTAGCATGCAAATGAGATGTAACACATGCCCACATGCCAACCTATACTATAAACATATACAGTGTAGATAACTCAGTCTCCCTACATACGATCCTCTGAAGAAACATTATCCTCAAATATCATCCTCAAGCTTCCAGTCTCAGTCACATTTTCAGAATATTTAGACATTATAGGCCATCCTCTTTCCGTGAAATGAGATGGGCCAAAGAATAAAATTCTATAGGCCTATCTGTTCAAAGATAGCACTTCCTTCAACTCCAAGTTAGCAGTTCAAAAATCAATTTCAGAGCATTTAAGCAGCAAGATAGAGGTAGTAATACTTTTAACTTCTAAACTAGAACCTCAATAAGTATTTGCAAAAGATTGAGGAAGTAACAGGTTCACATTATGAACCTTTATTGGTAATGATTGTGAAAAGGTGAGAAATAGAAGGAAATAAATCATATTTATATCTTTTGCGTAGCATTCATATTTGACTTAAATTCATTGGGAGAACTTAATCTGCTTGATGATAACAACTACTACTCCACCCAAATCAACCTTAATCTCAAACTAAATCTAACCAAAGCAGCCTGTACAATCATTTTTCCACACCTAAATGTAGTGCAACGAAAATAATATTCAGCAAAACAAATAGCTTGAAGCAACAAAAAGGAGCGTGTAGATCATATTTAGGCTAACTTTATTTAACAAATAAATAATAATAATTTTCTTTTAAGATAGCCTGCATCTTATTCTTGATTTTAAGCATTTAAAAGAAATGATCAATCCTAAAGGATGATTTTAAATAATAAAACTTAAAGATGGAACTTGGAAAAAAAAATTATGATGCTCACCATTTTGCAAGCACGCACACACCCCCACCAGGAATGGAGGATACCAAGAGATTTAGGAAAACATTGAAAATTTTCATTAAAAAAAAAATCCGAGGGAATGGAAATAGAAAAATGAAAATGACAAGCAGCATCCAAGTAGAGTATGGACTTAATCAGCATTTGAAGTTCAAATATACTGTCAAGAGTTCTTATAAGAGAAAGGAAATTTAAACACATTACACACAAAACGATGCATGTAACAGTCATTCAACGTTTTAGCATGTTTATTTCTTAGTCAAACACATACAATAAACAAAAATACGTACAGCATTTAAAGTTAATATACACCTGCACTAATTCATCAGTGGCCATTGCACAAGCAGAAAGATGATCATCCAGAAGAACACAGATAGTAGCACCTGTGCCACTTCGCAATCTTTGAATCACATCGCCCCCTCTCCCTAAGAGACATCCTACCATATTATTCGGAACAAGAAGCCGTGCAGTGACAACAGTATTACGATCATCATCATCATTGGACACCATCCCACCAAAAAGATCTTCCTCGACAATCATATCATGAACTTTCAATGAAGCATCTTGTGCAGCACAGCAAAGCTCCATGGCTACCAGTACCACCACCTCGTTTTCATTCTCACCACCAGAATCCTTATCAGAATTATGCTTTTCACCTTGCTGGGGAAACTATAAATAATAATAACTATCTCGTCACAACCAAGAACCGAATCACCAACCATAATCTTAGCCTGACTCTCCTCCCTTAATGCTTTACTATAATCCCAGCCTTCCCAATAACAACCACCAATTTTTCTCGAAGGACAAAGTACACAGTAAACAGTTTCTCCAGGATTAGAATTACCGGAAGACTGTTTATTGGCAAAATTACAATCCAGTTCCCGGTTCCTATTATTATTATTATTGACCCCTTTTTGTTTAAAAGGGCGTGTTCATCTGTTTGTTAAAAAAATTCCTGTTCCTCCCATCCATTTCAAGGCAAAAAATTCCACAGAAAAACAAAAATTCGTTCAGGGCTTTGCCGAAACAATTTCCAAAAAAATAATTAAATAACTAAAATATTCCAAGTAACAAAGTTAAACCCAATGCAGAGCTCAAAATAAGCTACCTGTAGAAGATAAAAAATTTAAAGATTCCAGGCGTCAGTTGCTAGGAGTTCTAAATTGAAACAAGAGTTTACAAGAAATTCAATAAGAAGGGAGAAGTGGCATACCTTGAGTGTGATATTAAAGGATTAAGGGAAGCAGAGTTGAAAGAGTATTTGCTTCTTTGTTATAGGAGATCTCTCCATATGTTTGGAGAGGGAATTTTGGCTAAGTAACACAATCATAGACCTTTCTCTTTTGTATTTTCAGCTTGTTTTTGCTGGGGGAGAACAAAACTTGATGGACGTAAGTTAGCCATTCGAAAGGTTGAGCTAGGGGTTTTCATCATCGGCCATTTGAAAGTTAGCCATTTGAAAGGTTAGTGTTAATATTATTTATATTTATTTAAATTTAATTTGATTTAAAATGTAGATTTTAAATTTTGTTTAAATTTATACATATTTATAAATATGTAATTTAATTTTTTAATTTATTTTTTAAAAAAATATATTTTTTAAATTTAATTTTTATTAAATTAATATTTTTATTAAATTAAAATTATTAGTAAGTTTTAGAATGTAAAAAACTGAATATATTTTTTTTAATATTTACACTGTAATATTTATATATTTATTTTTATGTGACAAAAATTACATAAAATATAAATATAAAATTAATAAATATTATATAATTGAACAATAAGTTGAACCAAATCAAACTGAGCTTTGGACCTTGTATTTTCTTTTCAATTAGGTCTCATTTTTCTGTCAAACTTATTTTTCGAGCTTAATATTTTTATCCAAATTTTTGTAAATATTAAATAGGCCGTTTTTTAATTAGGACTCATTTTTCTGTCAAACTTATTTTTTTAGCTTAATATTTTTATCCAAACTTTCGTAAATATTAAATAGGCCTTTTGAGTGAATAGCCTGACCGAACACCTCTACTTTGATTTATCTACGTTTTTTTTTTCTTCCTTTTTCCGATTATACGTAGACGATAAAGGCTATGTGTTAATGTGGCTAGAGACAATAAATGTGATAAGGTTTCGTTGAATTTTTCTGAAATATATATACATATATATATAATCGAAATGAATAGCATTTATAATCAAAGCCTTGTATGAGTTAATATCCTATTTGGTTTTGATATCTATGGTTTCTAGCTATTTGATATTTCAAATTGAATACAGTTGGAGAATAATCAAAACTTTTTAATTTAATGTCTACTTCCTAATTTAATATTGAACGCAACACTACCAAGATCTAGGATAAAGACATATAAATGACAAAATGAAAGACTTCAATCGATGGCTGCTCAGCATTGGTGTTGGTAATTGTAATGTTATTTCTAGAGTTAGAGATGAATCTGTTCAATGGTTAAAATTTTTCAATTAGTTTCTCATTCAATATGGAAGTGATTCAATAAAGGACATGATTGAAACAATTCATCATAATTTTTCGACCACGAGACGCAATGAAGGCTACATAATTGAAAGGGCAATTCTATCATCACTAAATGAGGTTGTCGTCTGCATCAACAATTATATATAACGCATAATTGATGAAGAATCATCAAGAAGATATGAGTCCTGACGAAATATATGTCTTCTTTGAAAGGTGCAAATCAAGAACTACTGTTTCTAATGGAATTTTTTAACTTATTGCGGTTTCCTGATTTACCTGATCCTTGATTGAAGCTAAGAATTGAAATGCTTGTGAGGCTCTTAAGAAATGTAAATCCATCAATTGAAATGTGTACGGCAAAAGATTTGTAATAACACAGCTAAGATAGAATCATTGAAAGTAAATTAATTGGTAGAAATCATGTTGGGAAAGGACAATTATACCTAGGATTAATCTCACTTCAACACAAGCATATTGACCTTTTATAATGAAAAGGAGACGATATTCAAATGTCTTACGAGTTTTCTACATTTCTTTGGTTTTCAATTTTCAGAATACAACCCATTAATAAATGCCATAAAAAAACTTACAAAAAAAAAATGGCAAGAATTTTAATTTCCATTAACACATACGTGACATGCATTACCTCCAATTGATTTGGTCTTATCTCAAAGATATGAAATATTTAAATTAAAATTGATCACTAAAATTAAATTAATAATACTACTTACCGAAGCAATATTAGATACGATTACACAAATATCATACGTATAAAGTAATTAAAACACGACACAAGTTATTAACTTATAAAAATTGATATAAAAATAAACTACCTTAAACATGATCATAACATGAAAAAATAAACGAACGTAACACGAAAATACAAATTGCCAAATCTTGATGGGAATAAAACGCTTTTATCCCCTTTTGGGATCTTTTCTATTCTTTTCCTGCAACCAAAGTCAAGCAGCAAGAACAAATAGAAGAATACCGGATGCTTCTTCAAGCTTTAAAAGTTTCTTTTCTCCCAAACGATCTCACACACCATGCCCACATCAAATATGCTACAATAATATCAAATTTTAAATGAAAATTCATTACCAATCTCTGTAACGTTATTGCTACTGCACGGAAATAGAAATGCAGCAGTACCTTATCGTGATCGCATTATATTTCATCGTCCTCGAACGGATCTCGTTCAGGATAGTCACCAACCTGGACATGACAGGAAATGCCATTATAAGTTTCAAATAATAAAAGCAGTAGTACATATTTTTACTGACAGCAGCATTCGTGGACTTTGGATGCAAAAACAATTAACAGCACGCTTGGTTCGCTGTAATAAAAATTCTATTACGGGCATATTCAATGCGCTACAATAACGCGATTGTTTGGTTCGCAGAATGAATATTCCGCGAAATAGCTGATTACAAACTTATTCCGTGAAATCACTGAATAATCATTCAGTGCCCCCCTCCCACTGAATGGCTATTCCGACCTTAAGCGGAAAAAGAAATTGCTTTAGGGGATTTGAATCCCCTTTGTCGAGGATTCGAATCCCAAACTGTTCAATTCCACTAGACCAAATTACTGCTATAGCTATTCTATTCCATTCCTGCTCTATTCTATTCCCATAGAATAGCTATTTTATTACAGCTCTACTCCATTCCTATGAACCTAACGTAACGTAAGCTATTTATTAAACATATCTACAAAATCTTTTCTTTTATAAAAGAATAAAAAAAGAATTAGAGAGAAATAAGAGTTGATCAGCTGTTTGGACTTTGAATGGGCTAGACTTGTTAGATATATTCAACAAAGAAAGTCTGGCACAGTTCTTTAAACCATAAAACAAGAAAAGAACTCGGTAATTTGCCCTTAGGCTCGGTCACTTCATAAGGTTGCACCTGGTAGAGTAGCACTAGGAATCTAGGTCTTAGGTCCAAATCTTTCAGAGCAAAAAATTATTTACTACTGCTTTCTCTAGAGTATATAATCTAGAAAGAACAGATGTTGTCTACTAAGTTTATCCCATCACTTTTTGTACGTCCCATTCACTACCGATGAATCAATTAGCACTCAATGTTAAATCTTGCTCTTATATTTGCAATTATGCTACAAACAACAGTTAGAAGAAAACATGAAATAAAACATATAACACTATTAAGGTTAAGTAGTAAACATATTGTCAATGAATTGTACCAGAGAAATTTTGCTTTCTAAAAGTTTATGCAATTCCATCATGGATTAATAAACCTGGACAACGGGAATGGATGGAACATGCACTATATCTTTCATTTACTGTAAATGAACTTTTAAACAGATCGTATCACAAGCTCAGTGATGAAAAATGGAGATGTGATAATTAAGAGATTAAGTGCTTTAAGACATTATTCCATATTATGAGTACAATTGTAACCTTTATGTATAAGGATATTTTAGGATATTTTAATTGATATTTTTTTACTTCTTTTCAAAGCATTAGGGGTTTTAGGGTTATTATTGGTATTTTTACATCTGTAGCTATAAATATCCATGTTATTCTTAGTTTCAATTAGGTTTAGGGTATGGATATTTGAGTTATTATGGTTCTTAAGATTTCCCCTCTATTGATTCTGTCCGGTAACCCTAAGTTCTTTTTTTCTCCAATATTCTCTGTTTCTCTCTAATTGCTTCTATCTATTTCTGAATTTCTCTCTTGATTTCTGTATTCTATCCGTTCTCCCTACTTTTCCTATATCACTTGGGAGGTCTGCTCAAACCCTCACAACTGGCCTATGTTACTCAGACTTGGGTCTAAGTGTCGAACATGGATACATGTCCGACACAGGCATGTTCAATTCTTCTCAAGATTTCCATGCATTTTGAGGGTCCATAGATATCCCCATATCTATGTCCGGATATGTGTTAGACACATGTACTTTAAGAAAAATGATGAGTCGGAGCAACATAGAACTTAGCACCAAGGAAGAAATCAAATTCATACCTACAGTGCATAGTTCTCGTGCTACGTTGAAGTAGGCAGATTGATTCTCAGACTACATTATGCTTCTTTAAGAAAAAATTCCTACTTGGCAATTTGGCACATCACACTATTCTTCCAGGTAGATATGCATTAAGCGATCTTGCAATAAAGGGTTCGTAGATATCTAAAACAAGATGCTAGTGAGTAAGCAACTTGCTAAGGGTTAAAGGCAAGCTACTGCAATTTATCCTGTTGAAGCAGCGGAATGCTTCATTATGAGGCGTATCTACCTAATATATTTGAACTAGAGAAGCCCTAAGATGAACCTCAAATTGCTTACATCACTTATCATAGTTGCATACATACCTTTACTTTATCAGGCCTAACCACTGCACCACAAAGTGGAGGGCATCGAAAATATCGCGTTCCTTTCACCCTGCAGTATGAGCAACAGATAATGAAACAGATTAAAATCAGAAGTGCACAAAAAGATTCAGAGAAAAGAATTAATTCAAGAATGCCTAGTGAAAGCACAAAAAAAAAATAAAAATAAAAATAAACAGCTACCAAAGTGAATTTCAACTATGTTACCTGGACTCAGGGATGAGTGTCACATACATGCATGTGCCTTAACATAGATATGCTCAATTTTTTTCTAAATTTTTCCTTATATTTGGAGGATCATACCCCTACACTCATGTCCGAATGTATGTCGGAAGCGGGTACTTTAAGGAAAATGAAGAGTCCGTGCAACATGATTTCAACATGACATAAAGCTATAATCCATAATGTTGAGGGAAACAAAGGGTGCTACTATAATCACTTATGGTCTTATAAATAAGGCCCTGAATATAGGTCCTTTATATTCTGTTATGCAACTCCAATGAAAAATGTCAACTCAATCCAAAGTTCCCTTCATTTTTTTTGTTTTCCCCACATTGTTTGTCCGTTAAACTCAAAGCATTGAAGTTGTATCATTTTATTTAGATAAAAACACCACCAAATAAAATACATTATTACGTGCATCCTCACTCCAAATCAGATTTACAAATTTAATGCATCCGTGTTAGAAAAATCCTAACCATCTTCAGCATCAAAAAATACTTACTGTTCTTTAAAATGACATTATTGACCAAAAAAAATCACCTTCTAGGAGTTTCTATCACACAACAAAAGAGTACTACATAACAAGAAAATAATAGAAAAACCATAACAAAATAAGTGAAAAGAAAATAAGAATATAGACTTTACATACATGCCATCATGTTTTCCTAATGGTTCATCATATTGAACTCCGATCCAGAAGCCAGGCCCTAATGCTTCTGCTCTATTCACATATTTGACAACCCCTCTTTTGTCCCCTGGTTCAACTACGCATCGGTCTCCCACCTGATTTGAAATAACAAGAAAAAAAAAATAAGGTATGGCACATAAATTGAAGCAAGCTGGCAAATCAGCCCAAAAGACATCTTATATGGTGACAAATAGGGGGGAAACAATGCAAGGACTCTTTTCACTCCATAAAAATATGGCACGAAACAAATTCCAGAAGTTATATAAACATTATACAGTTGAATTTAAAACTGTGTTTTCTCGTAGGAAAGCATAATCAAGCATGTACTCTTCGATAATTACAACTAAACTTGTCTTGATTAAACGAACAGTCTGTCAGAAGAGTTGAAATTGTTCCCATTTAGCTGTTACAGCAGATTTCTTGGCAACTAAAAAAATAAATAAATAACTACCGAGGATTCTTCCAAAGTGCAGTTGACTGACTACTAATTCTCAAGAGAATTTTTGCAGAATCAATTACCTGCAACATTTTTGGGATATGTATATTATTGCAGAAACATTAGCAATCACGCAATATATGCAGAAGGATCTGCATAAGTTTATACTCCCAGAGCTATTCATTTTCTAAGCCCTTTACACAGTAGATAAGGTACACAATCAATCAGACTAAGATCTTCATTAGCTTCCCTTAAGCATCTAGAAATGAAAAAACTATATGTCTCAATGATCATGTACTTAACACCAAAACTAGATATCAGAAGGCCAAAAAGAAAAGCACTGAGCAGAAAACTAACTAATCTCAGATCCATAAAGATGGCGAAACTGGAAGAGTTAGCTACAGTTGAATTTTTAAGAAATCATTGTCAAGTTGGTGGGCATGTATGTAATAATTCCTGCTGGAACTGTCAGTGTTCAAAGGGAATATATAAAAAGATCATAAGATATTATCTTGCTTCCTTTTCATTATAAAAAACAAAGCATAGAATAAAATTGAACAATATTTTATTTCCTCAAACAGAAAGTCAAAAACAGTGCTTTATTGATTTTGCAAAAATGCCAAGTATAGTTGAAGAAGAGGAAAGTAAATATATAACCAACCTTGATATTTGCACAGAGGTCTTCCATGTAGTCGTCTGGCATCTGTAAATGAATTCAAAATCAATTATGACAAAGACAACAATAGAAGCAATTTCTACATGATTTGACTTTGTAATGATGCAGTAGGAACCTTTTGCACTGAGTACTTGCATATAGCGTTAGCTGATATTGTTAAAAGTGGGCAGCTTAAAGCTGACAAAAAAATCATGTATATATGTATACCAGATAAGAGCTACTTACTTTATTCTTAGATGCTGATGGATTTTGAGATGCCATCTTCTCCTTGAATTTCCTAAAAGTACCTGAAACAACGAAGAAGTTTAAACCATTCCAACAAAATACTAAATTAAATGAAATAGAAGAAGTGGATAACAATTTCAAGTCAATAACATCGCGAGATCGGCTTTTACAGGAAATTAACTTACTGGAACGTTTATTGTATTCATCTTCAGAAATGGAGTACTTTTCGACTAATGAAGTATCTTCAAGCCACCCTCCAGAGGTTATTGATGAAGGATCAAGATCTATAATGTGTATTCGGAACCTTTTACAGTAATTGATTGAATCAAACGGCAATATTTTATACGTTTTAAAATGTAAACTGATAAAATTAGGGTTAACAATAAAAATAAGAATAAAAAAAGGGTAATTGGAAAAAAGACTAACCCATCAAGTGGAGAATAAAAACCAAGAGGTCTTGAATCATCACTTAAATCACAAAGTTTATTCTTACAATCATCGTATAGCTCTAATCGCATTGAATTTACTGAAGTCCCACATTTCTTCCACAGCTTTTCTTTCACTGTTTCCACGCTCATCTTTTAACAAACGAAAATTGTTCACCTTTACTTTGTTTCTCTTTGTTTTTAATATTTTGCAAGTTAAAAAAAAAAAACTCGTGAACAATTCAAAGTTAAATAAATTGCTGAAAATGGAACCTGAAGAGAGAAGCGAATATCAGCTGCGAAGCTTTTGAGGTTGGAGTGAGTGACTCGGAGCAGCACCGAGTCATCGCCCTCAATTTGCAACAGTGACGCCATTAGTCTTTCTAAATTTCTTCGATTTGATTTTGAGGATCCAAATGGAAGTCCAGTATTGTTTAGACCACGCGATGCTTCAGTTTTAGATTATGTTGAACTTTGACACTGCAGCATTAATGTAGTAAGTAAGATCTTAAGATAATAAGATTATGTACACATATCAAAACAAAAGTGAAAAAGAAAAGAAATCCAAACTAAAAATCATTCTAATTTAAATCAAATCAAAAGAACTGTGACCAGGAAAAGAGAGCCTTGGGAAAAGAAAGCTTAAAAGAAGAAGGCAGACTAGGTAAGGAGAAATCGAAACAGCTATCCAAAACGAAGAAAACACACCGGGAGAAGGAGAAGTAAGAACAGCAGTAGATCTTGATTTCGGTATGCCACTGGCTCGGAAGAAGACTAGGGTTATTTGCGTGGCCTGACAAGATCACCTCTATGAATCGGATTTTGATAAGGCTTTTACAAATTCGAGCTACAATTATTATTTATGAATAAAAAATATTTTATTTAAATTTAATTATTAAAAATTATAAATATTTATATAAAAATAATTGTCACGAAACATAAACCAAATTTTGAGTAAATTGAAACAACCCGCCCAATCTGAGGAAATCAAAAGCAAGCATTATATAGAACCAGAAGCTCTGCGGAGATCAGGTTAGGGACTTAAAGGGTAGGGATTTGTTTTTGGTAATTCGAAACATTGCGGGCTTTTGTTTGACCCTTCCAATTTGATTAATAATGTTTGGGCCTTCCCAGGTTATTGGGCTTTTAATAGTTAAGTTTTTCTAATGCATTAACCATTTCTGACCCACTCTTTACTTTTTTTTTTCTTATTATTTATTTTCAAAAAAAAAATTTTTTCCCCCTACTGAAAATTATGGGTGTCATTGGATAGAAAAACTTTAATAAAACAATTGCTTTTGATATTATTATAAATTTTATATATGAAATTATTTTTAATTATTTTTTAATATTTTTAAAATTAAATCAAAATTTAAAATATAAAAAAATATTAAAATAATTATATCTACATTTTGACATAAATATAATCACTAAATTAATACAGTGATTAATGATAATGTTAGTAAGTTTATGTTATATAATTTTTAAATTAATATAATAAAAGGATTCAATTTACGTGAATAAGACTAAATCTCAAACATTACAAAGTACAAAGATCGATAATATAATTAATCCTTAAAAAGTTAATAAACACGAAAACTGAGCAGGAATTTTAATTTCCATTTAACACATACTCGACATGCATTACCTCTAATTGATTTGTTAATATTTAAATTAGAAATTGATTGTTAAAATTAAAATAAATATTTCGGTACAAATTTAAAATACTTTTTATTCGCTCTATAAATTTACATTTCTTTTATATAAAATAAAACCACATTTGTACAATTTTGTGTTCTCGTAAGAAAAACACACGCACGCACGCACACAACTCTCCTACTTAAAATAAACAAAAGCCGAAAGCAAGGCGCCAAAACTGAGCCAAACCACCTTTTTCTAAGCCTTTTGAGATGGACAGTCAAGCCCCAGCTCTACCTTACACGTGCGACTATCCTCACATGTGCCAAAGGCTTCCACTCTCCTTTTCTTCAGAGGAACCACCACGTGAAACGCACGTGACATAACCGGTTGAAATCCCAGCGTCAGCTCCAGCCCAATCTCGCCGCTTCTCTCCGTCCTCCTTTCCTTGGAAACGTTACCTCTGAACTCCGGCTCCGCTGGAAACAGCCGTGACTCCGCTACCGCCGCCGCTGTTTCCTCCGATATCATGCTCTCCGTTTCTTTACTTTCTCCACCCATAACCGCTAAGTCGGACTGATGACTCAGCGAGGACTCGTGACTCGTTGAACGGTTTCCTTCGTCCGCGTAACACCGCGCATCTGCTTCAGAGTTGCGGTTCTCCTCCTCTACCACCGGCGGCTTATTCACCTTCGGCTTCACAGCTCTCTTGACTCGGCACCGAGTCTTAACTCGACGAACATCGTTGGAAGCTGCCGAGTTCTCATCTTTGGAAACATGACGAATGTCGTACGCTTTTAGCGGCGGTCCTTGACCATTTGCAGCGGCTTCCGAAGCAATAGGCGTGATCGGATCACCTTTTAGTACAGCTTCCACGGCGGCTTGACAACGCTGCCAACTTCCGGACCACAATAGCCCTACTGAACCATAAATCGGATTAACAATCCGCCCACAAGCCTCGTATAATAATGACCTAAAAATCGCTGAAAATAAATAAATAAATAAACAAAAACCCATCAGTACAAAAACCAATAGAAGTTCAAAACCTAAAAAAAATATGAAAATACCATTATGGAAATTGAAGGATGTGAAGTAAATAAAGAATGATTTATGGGTACTAACCCGGGCGGAGGTGTTCAGGGCCGGAGTTGATAAGGTTCATGAGGCCAGCACGGCCGTAGAACTTTGCTAGAAAAACGGTGGCGTTTGCTTGGGATTCAGCGCTTTTGATCCATTGCAAACAAGATCTAATACTACAATTTTCACTGCAACCTTTGCGAAGAACACGGCATCCATTACAGCTCATTCGCATTTTGAAGATGTTTAAGGAAAAAAAAAAAGAAAATAGTTGATTGAATTTAAGAAAGAAAAGGAAAGAAAGAAAGAGACTAGAAAATTGGGAGATTGAAGAGAAAGAAGGAAATGAGAGTATTTAAGGGAATCAAGAACAAAGCATAAAAAAAATAGAAGAATTTTTTTTTTTTTTCACGTGGCCGCTGGGTTTCAAGGTTGCAGTTGTTTATATTTCTAATTTCCTAAACACTGGTTTCCACATTCAAGGAGGTTGGCTTTAAAAAGAAATGGTTTTTGCTAATATCTGCGAACTTTAAGATTATTATATTATAATAATCGGAATTGTTTATTTAAATTTCTTAAGTCCACAAATGCATGAACTTGTAAAGCTATGAAGTTTAGACTCCGAGGTTGCGTTTCGAAAGACATCATCACGAGTTATTTATAGGTTTAATAATATTTTTACGACATATAAAATTATAATAATATAATATAATATTATTAAAATAAATTATTAAAATTTATATAATATAAATTATTAATATATTAAAATTAATATAATATAAAATATTTTAAAAATAATTATAATATAAATATATAAAATTTTAAATTTAATTATTTGTTTATTCGAGTTTGGTGATTGATGATATTAACAATTATTTTCTTGACAAATAAAATTCGATTTAATCTCTAAATCAAATAGTCTGATTTGTCACCGGTCTGAGTGCATGCGCGTGTAAGGCACTACCAATTAAGGAATCCAAATTGGGATCCCCACTGGAGGCGCGCTTAAGCTATTGTCCCTTCGTCGTAGGACAACCCAAAAATTTAAGGAACGTAACCCCCCCTTAAAGAAATCAACGCAAAATTTTTGTCTCTAAATTGCCCCTAATTGTTTCTTTATATTACACTTTCCTTATAGAAAGGATACCAAAAGAGAAGGGTAAAATGGATATTTAGAAAAAGACAGGTGATGAAAAAGGTTAAGGATGCCATGCAAATAGGTCCAAAAATTGAGAAACGAAGAGAGCAGCGCGTGGCAGATACCTTTCAGGCGTCAGGGTGCGGTCGCATCGCCTCATATGAGGTAGACAAAGTGCAGTGGGCGCCACCGGAAACTCCCCATTTTTTATTTAAAAAAAAGGCCTCCTGGTTTTCGGGAAACTCTTCCCCTTTGTTCAAAATCCGCTTTAAAAGAGGGATGGTGAAAACCGGTGACCGGTTACCAGATTTGAAAGATGGGACTGTGGGCGCAGTACAAGACCTATCAGCCAACGGTTTTGAACTTTTTTTTTTTTTTCTTCTAAAGAAAAAAATATTAATCTCGTGATTAGCTCTCTTCGTTGAAAGTGGATTAAAGGAACAAAGAAAAAATACTGATCTATTACCTTAATGACTAAAATCTGATACGCTCACGTCGTGAGTTAGTTTTTGTTTTTTAATCTAAAAATAAATTATTAATGTGGTTTTTTATTGTAAAAAAATATAATTTTTTTAAATTTTTAAATTATAAACTTAAAATATATATTTTTATTTGTTTTTATTATTATTTTAGTTTTAAATATTTTTATTTATTTAAGTTTATATCATTTGACACAAAACTTAATCAAAAATACTAGAAATAAATAAATAAAGATAAATAATTATAGATATAGACGCTTCGACTAAATTTAATATCAAAAGTTGGGCAAAAGCGATTAATTGAAAAATTAACCAAAAAAAGCCTAATTAAATTTTAATAAATATAAAAAGTATTATTTAATATAAAATTTTAAATATTTTTAATTAATTTTATTTTTTAAAATTTACAGTTATCCAATTTAAAAAACTACTCATTATCTACATGTAACTTCATTTTTTCTTCACTTTTTTATCTATTTTTTCAATGGTATTGTGAGTGTATTGAAATCGATTTTTCTATTAAATCTGAAGAATATGTCTATTTTTTCATAAAAAAATTTAAAAAAATTAATTAAAAATATTTAAACTTTTATATTAAATAATATTTATACTTTCATCTTCTATATTTACTAAAATTGAATTAAGAATTTTTTGTAAATTCTCTTATTAAGTTAATATCACTTTACTTATAACGTCAAAGAGTATTATTATTTCGATAATTAGAATTTGTCACACCAATTTTGTGGGTGAAAGAAATATCTTTTGTAAAAAAATAAATATTAAAAAAAAGTTAAAATTAGAAAATAGAAAATAGAAAAGTAGTTTTAAAGCAATTGCTATTTTTTAGACATTTAAAAAAAAAAGATTAAAGTATCTTTATTTTATTTTATATTATAATTATAAATTGGCTAATATATAATTTTTTAAATTGAGAGCAATCTTTAGCTCGTGACGCTAACTCAATTAGATACATTATAATAGTTTAATATAATACTAGATTTTTACACACCCACAATGAAGGTAAAAGTTGTGGGTAGTTTTTTTTTTAGTGTAAATATTTTTTTAAAAAATAAAATTAATTAAAAATATTTAAATTTTATATATCAAATGACATTTTTATCTTTTATTTTAAAAACTTTTTATAATTTAATTAAGATATTTAAGTTATTTTATAACTGAATTGGTGTTACTGAGTCAAGTGATATCAAACTCAATCAATCTCTTTATTAATAATATAAATATAATATTGATAACATACATTTTATCCTTTCAAAGTTTGATAAAAACACTAATTTCCGAGATTTATTTATAAATTTTAAATATAAATACAATTATATACTTATTAATTATTCCT
Source organism: Adansonia rubrostipa (assembly GCA_038381775.1). Taxonomy (NCBI): domain Eukaryota; kingdom Viridiplantae; phylum Streptophyta; class Magnoliopsida; order Malvales; family Malvaceae; genus Adansonia; species Adansonia rubrostipa. The sequence continues at coordinate 7,790,724 of JBBYHM010000006.1, forward strand.
TAATGATTTCTTTATTTAGTTTTATTTATTTTAATCAAAATTTTTAATAAAAAATAATGAAAATTTAATTAGTTTTAAATTATCTTTAATTATTATAAAATTAAGTTATATTCTAAATCAAGTGCATGTTAAATATTTTAAATTTATCTCTAACTCAATTATATATTAGATTTAAGAAGAATTAATTAGTTTATTTTGATTTAAATAAATTAATTACTATTATTTAAATGGTAAAGAAATTGATTAAAAGAGATAAAGATAAAAGGAGGGAATAAACTGGAAGAAAAGAGAAAAATATAATTATCTACTAGATTTTATTAAAAATAAATCTACCTTTAATAGTTTATAAAACAGAGTTTATCTCACTAGAAAAATAACTAATATTAGAATTTCATTAATCAAATTAATATTTGTTTAAATTTTGCTTGAAATATTTGAAATTTAACCTCACTTTATCTTTTTCCTTATTTCAATCTTTTTTTTGTTTTTTAATCAATTTTTTTATCGCTAATATTTTTAATAATTTTAATTGATTATTTAATTAATTTTATTTTAAATAAAAAATTAATAAATTTATCTCACAATTAATAAATAATTGCATTAAAGGTAATTTTAAAATATTTAAAATGTAGTTACATAGAAATTTATTAAACAAAAAAAAATAAAAAAGAAAATATAATTATCAATTATGAGATTTATTGAAAATAAACTTACATCTTAGTTTGAAAAACACATTTGGTCACTCTAGAAAAATTATAATTGTTAAGATTTCATTAATCAAACTAATATTTGTTTAAATTTTACTTTATCCTTTTTTATTTTAATCAATTTCTTTATCATAAAATTTTAAAAAATAATTTTAATTAAATTATTTTAAATAAAAATAACATAATATATTCATCTCAAATTAAAACTTTCGAATAAAAAATATATAGAACAATAAAAAATTAATAATTGATAAAACATAAATTTATTTTTTATTTAAAACTCACTCGATAAATAAACATAGGGGCTAGTGTATTTTTCTTTAAACATTATTAAGTGGACATTTTATAAACTAATGGAGGCAAATGTATTTTCTCTTATTTTTTGTATTAGACTAATCTTTAGCACACTATTATTTAGGTGAAATGATAATTACTTTTATTATTTAAATAAATATTAAAAATAAAAAGTAAAAATAATAATAATAACATTCAATCTTTAGTTTAAGAAAAAATACGTAAACTTATAGTTTTTTTGGGTTTGTATTTGATGAATTATTAATATATATATCTATATATTGTTAGTGAATCATGTCATGACACCTCGTTAATAAATAAATAAATAAATAATCTTTGAAGATAAAGAAAGTAAATAATATTTTTAACACATAGCATGACATTATTCATTATCAGTGTATAAATATATATATATACTGTCAATATATAAATATATATATTAACAGTGCATTAAATATAAATATTTTTGCCAAGATAGTAGACCTATAGGTTAAAAACTGATTTTGAAACATCTATTTTCTTAAAAGACGGATTAATGTATTTTTAATGATTTATAAATGAGAATTTTTTTGTAAATTTCTCAATTAAATTAATGTCACTTAACTAATTGTATCAAATTCAATAAAAAACTTCATTATCAATAGAGGATATAAATTAGTAAAAAACTATATTATTAATAAATATTACAATGGGATTACTACTAAAGGTGTTCATGGGCTGAGTAAGATTGCGGTTTGAAAATATTTCATATTTTTTACCTAAGCATGAATTGGTTAAGATCGGACTCCAAAACTTGATTTACCATTCATAAAATAATAAAATAATATCTTTATATTAATATTTATAGATTTTATAATTAAATTTAAATAAATTTTTATTGAACAATAACTCTAGTTAGGTCGAGCTGAATCAAGTCAAATCAGAAAAGATTATCTCCAAGGCATGCCCAATCTAATTACTGTCATTTACCTTTTTAGTTTGCTTTTCCTAGGGAATTTCATTATATTTTTATACGATTATGTGAAATTTAATTTCACCTTTTAAATTTAATTTTTATTTGGTAATTGAACGTGCCATAATTTAGTAAAATTGAAAATGTAAATATAACAATATTTAATAACCCCTAGTAGAATATTAAAAACTTTATTTAAAAAATTTGATCTCGCAAAAATATATATTAATTTTTGAATATATTACAATAAAATAGTGATATGAATTGTTGATAGAGATATTATGATTTATGAATTATTTGTACTTTAAAATGATTGTTTTCATATTTATATTAATTTATAATAACAAAGATTTTATTCAAAATGAATTGCATTTTTTTCTATGGAAAATAATGTGAAAATATTATTATTATTTTTTTCACATATATTTTTTAGTTGCATACAATTTCTACTTCAATAACATGCAAAAAGGTGCAAAAAATTTAATCATTTTATTAATGCAAAATGTGCAAATATATATATATATATATTGATAACAATTGCATTTTTTACTATTTAATTATTATTACAATTTGAAATGAGGAGACGGCTGCCCAAGAATGTGGAAAGTGGAAAAGACAACAATTTCAAACCCATCACATGCAATTTAACATTTTCTTTTCCATGAAATGTACACAATTTGACTTTTAATGTCTTTAAATCATAACAACTTGTCCATAGCAATTTAATAATAAATATTAAATTCAGTAGAAATTTCTTCTTTTTAGCATCATCATTAAGGTTCAACTTGCTATATTTTACATTAATTATATATGAAAGAGTTGCAGAATCTATTGCGAGAAAATTGCTTTGGTTAAAAAAATTGTACTTTTTATTCGAGATTTATAAAGAAATAATTTATAATTTTAATTACATAAGGGATCTAAATTTATTATTAATCTTTTTATTAATGGGTTAATTTGTAAGGTTAAATTGTAAAATTCATTTTGTATTTGAAAAGATGGATTTATTAATTCCATTTAATCTATCAAAATCAAGTTTTATATTTTAATAGGTTGTTAACTGAAGTTCAATTGTTCATGGGTGAAATTTTGGTCATTAACTTTGATGGGATGATAGTTGACAAGCCATTGAACAAGTTGACAAGTCATTTAAAAAAATTTTAATTAAAAAAATTATGACATGAAATTTTTTTACGACATAAAAACCTTTTACCATACCAAAATTTTTTTACCATGTGTTTTCTTAAGCAAGGATTGCCGAACTATACTGAAGGTATCGTTGGTTTTAGAGGGATAAAGATCGTTCTTTCGATTTTGTCTCTTAGAAAAGGTGTCTCAATAAGAGAAGAATAACTCTTATTTTATAAAATCATAGTTCAATCCCTGATGTGGAAAATTTTACCACAAACATCTTCAATCATTATACTTTAATTTTTCATTTTAACCAAAAGAAATTTTAAAAATTTATAACCATACCTGTTGATATTTACCCTACACTGAGCTCCATTTGAATGGATAGTGAGATTAACTTCCATGAGATGAAAAACAACAATAGAGGCGAGATTAGATAGTGAGATTGGGCAAAATCGATAGTGGGTATGTTATTCGGATGCAAACATAATAGTGGTAGTAAAATAAGAATAAAAATGACTATGAAGAACATTAATGTAGGAATATATTGGTAAATTATTTATATATTTTTAATAATATTTAATATTTAAAAATTTTAGCAAATAATATATTATATATTTTAATTAATTAAATAATTATTATATGATTGTATAAATTTATTTATTATATTAAATAAATTAATATTTTAAAGGTTTAAATAAAAATAAAAGTTAACAAAAATAAATATTTTAAAACTTTTATAAAAAAATAAATATTAAAATAAATCAAAATAATTTTAAAAATGGGACTAAGTGGTAAATTCAATTCAAAAAAACTCTAACGTAGGCTCTAGTTGGACAACTAGAGTTTGCTCTTTCTAGTAAACTCACTAAAGGGTTGATCAAACTAACGGTGGAACCCAAATGAGCCCTAAATTAGGTAGTCATTTTTGTTCAATCTCCATCCATTATTACTCTGAATGCTTTAATATAGATCTTGTTAGTATATGCCCTAAAGCCAATCAGCTTGAATGAGACATATAGTAGTTAATAATGCAAATCAATAACTTAGTTTATAACATAAGGTTTTCCTTCATATTAGTAGAATGACTGACAATTACAAACTACTAATTGGACAAAGCCCATGAAACACGTTTGGTCTTGCGAAAGAATTATAATGAGTTAAAATTATGGGATCTTTATGCATCAAAATTGTGTTCTTAAAACAATTCATAGTCATTGTATTACCAAGATGGGGCATTGGCTATAGTCAAAGACTAGCATGTGTTATGTCTTCCTACTTATGAAATAAGCAACCGATCCCATGGGTTGAAGTATATCAGATACTTAAGATGGCATATGGGTGCTTTTTTCATGGAAACAAGTTCACTGAACATGGCTCTTGTGAGAAATCCATTTGATATTGTTACTTAAGTGTCTATAGAAACGTTCTCACATTTCAGTCGTGTAATTAGTCCTCTGACTTATGATACTAAGTCATCTTGTATGGGGAGTGTCATGCTTTGATTCCATTATGAACAAGTTCACAACAGATGGATGCTTTATAGTAGGGTGGTTTTAGGCGTGACATGAAGCATACGAAGATGGATAAGTGATCCAGAAGAATTCACCACTTCAAGTAATATTGAAGACATATCTCATTTGTTCTTGGCTTTGGTTAACTTGATCAAGTCATTGGCCAATGCATGATGAATTTAGAAGAAATTATTTCTTTAAACTCATCAGGTTAAACCATTAGCTGCAGGAACTAATATAGATTGATACATGAGTAAACATTGCACTAAGCTCATGTCTTTCCAGTATATTTGGTGAAAGTACCGAATTACACTGCAATGTTGGTTACTAAAAAGTTTCTCCAAGGTTATATTGACTCTTCAACATTTAGGTGATCATGATGGGTAGCCAAATCATGCTTTTATCTATGAATGTATATTAATGAGATTAATTATATTTATTGCCAACATGTTGGGAACCTAATGGGTCATACAAAATAAGATGATCTATTGGATTAAAACCAGGATTTAAATTAAGTATGACTTAATTAAATAAAAGTTATAATGAGAACTTAATTGAATTAGTTCAATTAAGTATTATTAAAGGCATAAATTAGATTTGTGAAATCTAATAAGAGATATCTTAATGTGGCAGTAAAGATGAGAATATTTTATCAAGATCATATCTAACAATGGGCATGTAAATAAGGATATCTTGGTTTTGAGTTGGATCATTATTTTTAATAAATTAAATAATTATTTGATAATTATTTAATAATATTTACATGAAATAAAATGGTTTTACCTGGGTGATAAATTTAATTTAGAATTAAATGTTATTGCATGCAAATAAAGCCTAATTGTTAAGTCAAATGGGTTTTATTTTGAACAAATCTTATTTGGACTTGATATGAGTTAGGCACAATAGTTGTAGGCACGAGTAGTGTTTGATTAGACTAAGATATTAAATAGTTAATGCTTGGGTTCAATCCTAAATGAACTAGGTAAAAGAGTTTTACTTGAAACCCTATAAAACACCCAAAGAGGCGCCACCCATTGGGTTTGGTAGGAATAGGCTCGGTTTACCAATTAGTTAAGCCAAACCTAATTTTAATTATATAAATATACATCTATAAAAGTTTTTAGGCAACTGATATACTTTTTGGCTGTTAAAAAACCCTAGGCACCATTCACCCCAAATCCCTAAGCCAAGTGGTGCAAACCCTAGTTCTTCCTAAAGCTTTATGTGCCACTTTCATGTTTGATAATTTAAAATCATTTTGATTTGGAAAAAATGAGGAACATTGTTTTTTTTACATGTAATAGAGTAGCTACGACCCATGTGAGACAAAATATTGCCTTAGCCACATCCCTACGACCTCTTTACAGCCTTAACTCACATATTTGCGACTTTCTTATGGCTTCTTAAAACCATTCTTGATCTTAGGTGATTGAAAGCGGCTGTATCCTACCTTTTGGCTAAGGCTTCTTAAGCCTTTTGGCTTATATTGGAAAACCATTGGATCTCATGAAGTTTCCAATAGACATCTGTGTGGATCATTGTTAGAGGTAGGATGCTTGTGTTGCTTGTGGCCTCAAAGAGAGATCGAAGTAACCAAGCCATGACAACGATCATGTAGGGATCGATACACTTAGAGTTACGAATCTCTGAATAGGTCAGATCTCTATCAGATTTATATTTTAAACTACCAAAATCAACCACATGTACTTCTTTACCTGAGATATTGAGGAAATCCAGATATTTCTTTATTCAATTTCGTTGCATATGTTTAATTTAGCTTAAATATTTTATGTTTTTTTCGATAAGTATGAGCCTAAAGTCTCCTTTCAAATCTATCCATCTGTAAGGTCAAGTCATCACACAAAAAATTTAAATATTTTTTATTTAAGTTGAGGTTAATTCAAAAGCTTGTTTCATTATATATTGTATTATTAAATATTACTTTTATATTAATATTTATATATTAGTTAAATATAAATAAAATATTATTTTTATTGTTAAACTAAATCGATTTAAATTTAAAAAAAAATCTTTTTCGAAGCCCAACTCGTTAAAATCTAATTTAACAGAGTCTTTGCTTTTTTTTTTCTTTTTTCCCCTTTAATATCCTTTGCATTGATTAACATTTTCTTGAATATTCTTTAAATTAACATATTGAAAATTTAATATATATATATATATTTTAAAAATATTTTAAATTTGTCAATTTCTTCAACCGTTATTAAAATCATATAAAATCTTCTAATTTTATTTGAAGAGCTTAGTGAGGATCTACGACGAATCAACCACATACCAAATGCACAATAGAAAACTGGACCGACCTAAACATGTTCTTGGAATCAGGATATCATAGTTAATTATTTCATTATTCAAATTAATTGCAAAAATTATTATTTGATCCTCCTTTCAATCATTTTCATTTCTTCCTATTAATTTAGACTCTTATTTATTTGTTTAAGTTCTTTTTTATCGTACAAAAAGATGTTCTTTGAGATAAAAAAAATTATAAATATCGATATTTAAACTTCATATTTATTGAACATCATTCTATAAAAATAATGATATAAATCAATCAGATTATACAATTTCAAAATTCCCTTAGTTATCTCTCTCATAAGAAAGTTCACAATTAGTAATATTATAAGGTAAAACAACGTGCTAGCACATTTAGGTAATGGAATATACATATATATATATATATATATTCTTGTTTATATAAAAAATGGGTTTACCCTTATCTAACTGGATTATAATAATAAAATTTGTTTCAATCACCAAAGAATATCAATAATATTCTATACTAATCAAGGTGCTAAATAGGCGTTGTTGGGCTAAATTGTTTGATAATTATCTAATGAACTTGCAACTTAGGCCGCCCCCTGTTTATTTGCTTTTACCATCTCCCACCTAAATTCTACTCGTACTAATAAAAAAATTTTATTAATAAAAATATTTATAATGATAATTTAAAAATATAATTAATAATTATAATATTTTTATCGGTTTAAAAAAATTTTATATAACTGTTTATGTATGTATATATATTAGTATATGATCACGTGCGTTGCGCATAAATATAAATATGTTATTGGTATATTTACATACAATATTTATAAGTAATATTAAAATAAGAAAAAAATTTTAAGTGACTCTAACTTAGAAAACCTCTAACATTATTGAAATAATCTAAAATCACAAAACAAAGAATATTTAATAATTTAAAATGATAAAAAATCATAAAATTTCAAAGGGTTAAAATATTATTTTATTATTTATAGATATATTTACCTATCAATTTTATTCTACTAAAAAATGAACTGCTTCAAATTTCATAAAAAATACAAGCTCATTGATAATGCAACTACTACAAAAATTCAATTTTATTAATGCAAAATTCTAATTTGATCCTCCTTTCAATCATTTTTATTTTTTCTTATTAATTATGATTACGATCGAAATTCATATTTATTAAGTACCATCTTATAAAAAGAACTGTATAATCAACCGAATTAAATCTCAAATTCTCAGAATTCCCTTACCTCACTCATAGGAAAGCTTTACACTTAGTAAAACTATGAAGTAAAATAAAGTGCTAGCATATTTAGGTAATGGAATATATACTCTTTTATATGACCAATTTGGTCAAAACAATTATGAATTGGTATTTCTTTGTTTAATTGTATTCCTCTAATAAAATTTGTTTCAATCACCAAAGAATATCAATAATATTCTATACTAATCAAGGTGGCAATTAGACTTTGTTGGCCAAATTGTTTGATAATTATCTATTGAACTACAAATTAGGGCGCCCAGTGTTATATATATATATATATATATATATATATATATATGAAAAGTTATTTGATAGGTGGAGTTTTTTAACTTCACAGACGAGGTTGAAAGATTGTCATCCTTCATGTATATTTAAAAAATAAATAAATAAATAAATGAGATATGTAGCAACTTCTTAACTTCATTTGTTGAGTTAAAAAACTCTAAATCGATGTATTAAATAATTTTTCCTATATATATATATATATATGTTTTTATCATTCCCTTGCTTGGAAGACTTAAATGCATTTATATTGAATTGGTTTTAATTTAATTTTTAAATGTATCAAATGTGAATAATCATTATTTTATTTATTTTAAACATATAATAATTACATATTATACAAACAAATGAATTTTAAATAATTTTATTAATAATAAAAATATTTATAATGAGAATTTAAAAATGAAATCAACAATCATAGTTACTTTTATAAATTTTTAAAATTCTTTACATAAATGCTTATATATATATATTAATTACAGACATAGATATTGCTTTTTGGAAATTTATAAATAAATGCTCACATTTTTACCCCCTTTTATTAACAAGAAGTTATATTTTCTAGGGATAAATTTTGTTACTAATATCACTTTTTCAAAGAATAATTAAATATAAAAGATTATCTTATATATTGTCAGTAAAATTTTTTAAACACTATAAATAGTATTAAGATGATGACACATCTTTTTCAAATGAGAAAAAAATTAATTAAAAATAAAAATAAATACGTGGAGTTAAAAATTTTCACTGTATCATTTACTAATCCATTAAATGTTATGATAATTTCATTTATTTCTTTATTAAAAAATTGGGTTTGAATTTGTTTGCCCCAACAAAAATACTTTAGTATTTGTTTTTTAATTGCAAAATGGTTTGCAATAAAAATAGAATTTGAGGCAAGGAAATTGAAGCATAATCTCATATTTAACCTCTTAAATTAATGCCATGTTATTTTATTTGTCCAAGAAATTAATTTAGACTTTATTTGGTTGATATATATATATATATATATATATATATATTGTTTCTTTAAAACCAATTATACTGGGAAAATTTTAATATTAAAATAATAAAAAAATAAAATACTTATCAAATGGAGTTATAATTTTTTACAATATGGATTGAAGTATTTGAAACAAACTAACAAAGGTAAAAACCCGAGTGGAATTTATTTTATGATCAATAACCTTCTATCAATATTTTATTTTCATTTATAACTTTTAAAAATTATATTTATTATTTATATTATTTATTAATGTTTCATTTTTATCTGTAACTTTTCAAAATTATAGTTATTCATTTATAACTTTCAAAAATAATATTACTATCTATAATCTTTTAAAAAAAAATTCTTGATTAAAAATGAAATATCAATCAAATGTCAAATATAATAATTGTCATTCTTAAAGGTAACAAATGAAACTAAAACACTAAATTAAAAAAAAATCATAGATAGTCAATTCGAGTTTTAAATGTCATGAATAAAAATAAAATATTAATAAAAAATTATGGATTATTAATAAATTTTACTCTATAAAGCAACATTTTTATATCAACATACGAGAATTTTCAAAGGGTTAATTTCTTTAAATCGTAAAAAAAAAAAAATCTCATTTATATAATAATTTTTATTTCATGTGTTATTTATATATTTAATTATATAAAAAAGAAAAAGAATTTCTAAATCTAAACTATAATTTTGACAACTTATCATAATAGTTTAAAATAACAATATATTGACAACAAGACCATGCTTTTAGAAAATGTAAAGACCTAATCTTTTGATAATTTTTCTAAAATCTTTGCATCATAAATACAAAGAAAGGAAGCATTTCGTGTGATATAAGCTAAGCTAATCTTCCAACAAAAACAAAATGGCAAACTTATATAATATCCTAATCTTTTTATTTATTTATTTATTTATTTTTATATAGTTTCTTTAATCATTTTTGGAGATAAATAATTTTTTTTTTAAAAAGATAAAAACAAAATTAAAAAGCTTTTGACAAAGTTTCGAAGACAATGTGGGAGAAAATAGGAATATGTGGCGAAGACTCGTACAAGTCCAGAAGATGTGGCACAAATTACAAATGTGGACCTGTTTTTCCTTTTCAAATTTATAAATTAAAATATATATTTTTTAAAAAATAAAAACTTCAAAAAAAATAGTTTGCTACCTTAAAATCTTAAAAGTTATTTACATAT
>JBBYHM010000006.1:7813205-7823475 GCA_038381775.1 Adansonia rubrostipa
TATATATATGTAAATATACATAAATTATAATTTAATGATAATTTATATTTTAAATTTTTAGAACTTATAATATATCTAAGTTGCACCAATATCTTATGATCATATATGACACTTAAATCTTAGATCAATCCATATTATATACAAGATATATACACATAAATTTGTTCGCGTTAACATCTTTACCAATCAAAGTTGGCTCAATAATTAAACAATAATCTAAAAATGTCTTTATTTTGAGTCACTTTCATTTGAAACTTATTTCATTTCACGTAAATTTGTGAAATCCTAATTATAATTCAGTTTTAAATAGGATGCCCTCTAATGTTGATATCTAATTAATATATATAGCATAAATAAAACAATTTAAACCAAAAAAAAAGTGAAACAATTTATGCAATTAGTTAATTAAATTAAATAACTCTTAGTTTTAATTGGAATAATTTATTGGATATAAAACAATTACCATACATGAATTTTTGAAAATTTTTAAATTTGAAATTGATTTTAAAAGGATAATTTTTATTTATTTAATTATTTTAAAAAATTTTAAAAATTTAACATTATAATCTATCTATTTTTTTAAATATCCAATAATTTAATTAAAAATATTTATGTATTAATTTTAAAGAAAATAATATTTTGTGACTTTAATATTCTTGTGTGTAACTCTTATTCTCACTTTTTTGTTAGATTTTTTTTCTCTTTTTTTTTTTTTTAAAGTGTTAATATAAAAGCTAAAAACGAAAAATGATTGAATTTAGTAATTATAGACTCAAAAAAGTTTTATTAGTTCATACATAACTAATGATTATTATTAATTGTTATTAAAATTAAATACTTTAGCAAATAATCCACATTACATTTAATGCACAATGATTGATATTTAGCCTTTTTTTTTTTTTTTAGAAATGTCTATCATAAAATTGGAAAAAAATTATTTATTAAATTATTTAGAATGTTAATAACATAAAAAATGTGAATATATTTTAATTTACATGAACTTTTACTCACATAACTCCTTCATTGACTTTAAAACAAATTTATATACTTTAATTATACTATAATTATGATAAAACATTAAAAAAATACCTCTTAAATGATGCTTGAGATTTAAAATATGTGATATTGATCAAAATAAAAAAAAAAGAAAAAAAATTAAGAGTTGAAAAGAAAAAAAAAGAAAAAAAAAGAAATAACATTCCTTAATTAAAATATGATTTTAATAAAAAAATGAAAAAAAATTCTAAATTGTGAAACTATTAAAATGTGCAATTTATCCTTAAAATACACTATTCATCAAAACAATGAAAAGAAAATTTTTAAAAAATATATATATCTTGAGCAGTTATAAAAAGTGCAAGTCATTATTAACATAAGATATATATTTATAAGTAGAAAGATAAATTTGTTAATTATAAACCTTAGCAGATTTAATCGTATTTAAATTTAATATAAAGTTTTAATAATTGTGTTATTAAGTAATAGATAAGATTTGTTAAATATATAAGATTTGAATAGTTTTTAAATTTAAGATAAACATTAATAGTTTTGAAAGAAGTTTGGATTTAATAAAGATTTTATCGTTTTTAGTTTAAAACGTGTTAGTTATTTAAATATTAAGTAAATAGATTAAATAAAAGAAATAACTAAGATTGAGCTTATCCAAAGTTCAGATAAATACTTTTTAAAAACTTTAAATTTTAAATTAAAATCTTAAAAAATATATATTTTTAAAATTTTTAATTTTTAATTTTAAATTAAAATATAAGATATAATTAAAATTAAACTTATTTTATATGTTATTAAAAGAAAATATCTACATAGGTATCTACCTAAGTAATATTTGTCATGTAAGCCCGTATCCCTGATATATTACATTGATATATGATTATACTAAAACAAATGAATAGGCTTTTACCAATATTTTATTTTGTGTCAAAACAATTCTTGGCTTTCTATTTATAATATTTAAAAGTGAACTTCAAATTATTTTATTTAAAAAATTATCCTTTTTTTCATTTGAAATTTTGATTTCATGTATTAATTTTAATTTAATTTATCAATAATCTTGCAACGGTTTGAATGTATATATATTTTAATTTTAAAAATATATATAATTAAATTTATTATCGAAGGCCTGTTAAACTTGACATGAATTATTATTTAAATAAAATTATATAAATATATAAATATTAATATAAAAATAATATTTTAATAATATAATTAACGTGACATATAATTTCAAATTGATATGGTTTGAATTAATAATATAATTAATAGTGACATATATTTTTACCACTTAATTTATAATTTATATATTAAGATGAAAAATAATAATGGATAACCAAAATAACGGGAAGTGGGTGAAATCCAGAAACAAAATCCAATAGGATAAAAATGCAGTAAAGTATTCTAGTAGGAACAGTTAGAGGGAGCTAAGGTTTCTCCAGCAAAGCAATGGCGATAGTTCTCTCGATTCAACACACTACTAAAATGACCTTAAAGCCCTTTGCTGTCCTCAACAATACTCATAAAATGAGAGTTCCCTATGAGCTGAAACAAGGGCAGTCACGTATTTTCCATCAGCTTCCTTCTGGTTTGAACATGGAGGTTATTGTGCAAAAGAGTGTCAAACAAAAAGACCCAGACGAGAAAAAAGACCCACCATGGGTTTTTGTTCATGGAAGTTATCATGCAGCTTGGTGTTGGGCTGAAAAATGGCTGCCTTTCTTCTCAAATTCTGGGTTTGATTGCTATGCCCTTAGTTTGCTTGGTCAGGTTAAGATTTTCCTTTCTTTTTGCCCTATTTGAAGCTCAGTTTGGAGTTCATTTTGTTTCTTTGATTTCTTAAATTATTTTTTTTTTAAATACTTGGTTGGTTGTTCTTTTAATCATCAGGCTTAGTCTAGTGGTTTTGATGCTAATTGAACTGCATAAAATGTGTATTAGGAGTAGAATTTTGCACCTAAAATTGTTGTTGCTGGGAACATGAAGATGGAATAGCTTTTGATGAATTATATGAGTAAACCATAGTGAATATGGCTGGAAAAGTAGAAAAAGAGGGGATGCAGTAGCCGAAGTGAAGATTATTTAGCTATGTTGTTGCTCGGACTCTCATCTTTCTTAAAGTACCTCTATCTGACACCCATCTATGACACATTTCTTGACATGGGTATTGGGATAACCTCCAAACATATGGAAAAAGCTTAGAAAAATTGAAAATACCGGTGTCACCCATGTCCGATACTCACACTCGAATCCGAGTAACATAATTATTTAGCAGTACTTAAAATGGCATTAGTGGGTGGTAGTTTTGTTCTTTTCCAGTTTTCCCCTATTTACCCAACAAGCAAGTAATATTAGGATTAAAAGTTTATCATGTTCTTCTTTCTTATCCTTTTCGACTCAAAATAAAGTCAATAGCCACAACATATCTCTTTGTCTCTTTAAATTGTGTCATTGATTTCGTCCTTTCTCCTTGAAGCACGAATATAAATGGAAATCACCAACTTTGATTTAGAAATTCATTGAGATTGAGTTAATTAAAACGAAAGCTTTTCTTTTAACAGTTTCCATATCATAAAGACTTCCTAGACAAGGTACTTGCAAAGTTTAAAGTTTCCCTTTCCATTATGCGGGGCCCTTTAATTCCTTTCTGATGTACGTACATGGTTTGAATATCAATCTTTGATGCGTGTTAAGTTTAAATCAATTGAAGGTTGATCTAAGCACTTATATCCTGATGCACATGTAAAAATGTTTTGCCTCGCTTGTAAGGCTTGAAGTTAAGACCTTTATGGAGCTTATTATTGCATTTTAGGATAATAGTAATTCCTACTACACGTATCTCCGTCACACTGTCGATGAGGTTAAAACCAATTTAGTGAAATGTGATATAAAATCTTTATTTCTTTTCTTTAAAAATGTTAATAGCCCGTTCTCATATGCTAAAATGAATAAAACTTTCATTAAGATTTTAAAAACTGTGTAAACCATATGGTTCAGGACCTAAAATCTTCATTAAGAGATTGGCTTTGCTGCTATAGGGCAGTGTAGCATTTTCCAAGCCAAATGTATGAAAAAAAAAAAAAGCGCTGTTAATATTCTTGATGCTTTCATTCAAATCAACTCTTTTTCAATAATTCTTATCACGGGGTAGTAGCAGATGTCAGACCAAATTCAGTTGGATGTATTACCATTTACTATTGGATATTAATACTGTTCTCGCACTTTCACTGTTTAATCCTCTTGGATCATATTTTATCAATCTCTAAAGTTTTGAACCTTGAGGTGTAAGCTTGACTGGCAATTTTGTCACCTTATTTTTAACTACTGGCATATTTATGAAATTTCATTTGTATGAAACTTTTGTTTAGAAAATGTTGTGCTGATTTCAATACTGTTTCCGAGTAAGGGTAGGGCGAAAGTGATGCACCCTCTGGAACTGTCGCTGGTTCTCTTCAGGTAATAAACGTTTTGCCCTAAAATAGTTCCTTTGACAGCGTAGTGCTTTTCTTTCACTCTCTTAAAAGCTATTGATTATATTAAGAAATTCCTCTAATTTGCCATTCACTTATAATCTGTAGACACATGCAGGTGATGTTGCTGATTTCATCCAGAGGAACCTCAATCTGCCACCTGTCTTACTTGGACATTCATTTGGAGGCCTTATTATCCAGTATTACATCGCAAATATGAGAAATGAACCACATTCAGGTAAATGTCTATAATTCTGGTTCACACTGGTTTGGAAAGTGAAAAGGTAATAGATCAACAAGGCATGAGCAAAAGTTTACATGCTGTACAAGCGTTTTTCTAAAGTTAGATTTACACTTCCTGAAGATATGAGTCATCATTTTTCTTTAATTTAGTTGAAAACTCTTAAAATATTGATTGCAATGTATTCAGTTCTATGTTACTCAGACTTGGGTGTTAGCGTCGGATACGGTTTGTGTCTGACACAGGTATATTCAATTTTTTTTAAGTTTTTTCTATATATTTGGACATTCCTTGGGGTGCCATGTCCTCATACTTATGTCCAATTATGCATTGGACATGAGTTCAAACCCAATTACTTCAAGAAGAATGAAGAGTCCGAGTAACATAGGGATTCACATCCTAAACACAAAAGAATCATGAATTACTATTGTTTTCATATTTGAGAAACTATTACAATATCTCGGCTCTTCTTTAGTAATCTTTTCGTTGACCATATGTGAAATCTGGTATGTGTCAGAAGCCATATATTAAATTTGAATTAAGACGTAGAGTTTCGACTTTAACCAGGCCTTCTACATACCTAAAAGCCCTCCATTTCATCCAATTGGTCCTGATTGATTATGGTTTCCCTCCATTTCATCAAACTGGTCCTGATTGATTATGGTTTCGGAAAAAGATTTTCTTATTCTGGCTTTCTTCTTATGCTGTTTGGGACATTTCTAGAAATGGAAACTTTGTACCCAAAACTCACAGGTGCTGTGCTAGTCTGCTCTGTTCCTCCTTCGGGTAATAGGTGACCTCTCATGCAATCTAACTCGCTCTTACATTTTTTTTTTTTCATGAAAGTAACTTTCCAAGGCTGACATACACAATTTCATTCAGTGGCTTAGTGTGGCGCTATCTCTTTTCCAAACCTGTTGCTGCTTTTAAGGTACACTTTCACATTTTGCGGACACTAATCCGAAAACATCCCCCAACTTTCTCTCGGGGACCTAATTCAAGCTTAGCATATGCATATAAATAGACATTGTTTAATTGCATTTTATTCCTTAAAATAGGCTACCAACATCTAGAGCGATGACTCGAATTTGTACTTCACTGACTGGTTAATTAGAGATTCTGTCTCTTCGCATTGAGGATAATTCATTACCTTTCATACCCTCTTTTCTCTTCATCAGGATAGATAGTTAAATATACCCTTCACACATTTGGAAATGGTGATAAGCTTTTCTTGATATCATGCAATTTCCTTTTTATTCTTTTGCTAACTTTCATGACAAGTACACAATTCAAACTTTCAAATTCTTGACAAGTGATTTGTTCCATCCCCTAAGCAGGTGACACGAAGCCTAGCTACTAAAGCTTTTCAAACTTCGCTCTCCCTTTGCAGGGAGACTTTTTTCTCTGCTACAATGGAAGATAATTTGGTGCTACGGTTTGTTCGTGAGCTTACTATTCACATATATGAGCATTCATTTCTTTCTTTTGTTTGAAATTATTGATGATAACAAATAAGATGTTTTATGTAATTGTGAATTTGAACTTGTTTTACACATAATTAATAAAATCTCTTTGGGAATTGATAGTGAAATGAACCATCAATAATGCATAGGCAAGTGATATCTATGTTGCTCCGATATCTATGTTGCTCCGATTCTTCATTTTTTTAAAGTATTCGTGTTCAACACCCATGTACAACACATTTTCGGAGATGAGTATGAGGATATAGTACTCCAAATGCATGAGGAAACTTATAAAAAGTTGAACATAACCGTGTTATACACATACTTGTATTTGATGCTCACACCTAAGTTTGAATAATATCTGGAAAAGACTATAGAGGAAGATACGTAGAACCGCAACAATATCAACTTAATCACTTGAAAGTGTGTTTAACTTCACACTCATTAAGGAAATGGCTAATATTGTTTTCATTTTGCATGCTTTTTCCAATGTACCAAGAACTGTGTTTTGCAAGTCAAATTTATCTTCGGAAACTGTTTCTTTTATTCTGTCATAGACTCATAGTAGACTCTAGGCTTAGCCTTTGACCCTTTTTTTTTTTTTCTTCTTTCAGTTATCAGGGGCTGATGAAAGAAAGCTCAAGGATGCCATTGTTTGATCTAAGGAAGCTGAATGCATCACTTCCGGTGCCTAAAATGACTGACTGTTCTACGGAAATTCTTGTGTTGGGTGCAAAAAATGACTTCATAGTGGTAATTCCGATTTTCATTCTTCAAACTTAATTTATGCACTACCAATATTGCATTATGTTTTTTTTCCTCTTTTTACTCTTATCTCATATATCAAAGGCATGAGAAGAATGTACATATAAGAAAAGTTTCATGCCTGAATTTACTGCTTTAGGACCCTTTCCCCCTGTTTATAGATCGATATATAAATGTAGGACGCCGAAGGACTCAATGAGACAGGCAGATTTTATGATGTGTCACCTATCTGTATCGATGGAGTTGCCCACGACATGATGTTGGACGGCTCATGGGAGAAAGGTGCTAATGTTATACTATCATGGCTAAATGGTTTGAGCGGATAGTACATATATATAAAATGACAGTTGTCTTATTGAGGGAATTATAGAGGCTTCTCATTTTCTTACAGCCTACATATAGAAAACATTTTTGGCTTGGTTTTTCCCTTTTTTTTTTTTTGGTAATAATTCTAGATTTAATTCTACCTTTTGTTATTATGATAGTGTGTTTTTCTGAAGTTTGCATATGTCAAGATATGTTGAAATTTTTATGTTAACAATATTAGGGTTGATTTTAGGCGACCATGCAAAAATGTCCTTTAAACTCATCCTGCACTACCTAACACTGAGATTACCAAAGTTAACTTTTTTGGGGTCATTTCATCACTTCCAAAGTTAGCAATTAAAAGTTTGTTCGAGTTTAACTTGGTTCGTTCATGTAGCTATTCTTAAGAGCTAACATTCAATAGGTTGTTGCTATCCTTAAAAATTGACATTCAACAAGTCTAAGAATTTTAGTATCTGCAATTTCTTTTTTTATTCTCAATTCTTCTCACTTCCAAAGTTAACAATCAAAGTTTCTTCGAGTTTAACGTAGTTTGTTCATGCAGCTATTTTTAAGAGTTGATATTCTGTAGGTTGTTATTACCTTTAAGAACTGACATTCAACGGGTTTAAGAATTTCAGTATTTGCAATTCCTTCTTTTATTCTCAATTCTTCTTCAATAACCATGTTGATTAATTCTATGAATGGAAATTTCTGTCCAATTCCATTAAGCTTTCATTAATGTTGACTGAAATTTTATAGAAAAAAAAAAACAGTTAACTACACATACTTATATGATAGGAAATTAACATAAAAACTATGTTATAAAATCAAAAATAATATATTATTAAGGTCAGTTTGGTAATTTAATTTTTAAAAAAAAGTTAAAAAAAATTATCTATTTTGTCGCCATTTGAAAAATCAATACATATAAGATCATGGGTGACGAGATTAATAACAATGATTGTGAGATTAGAGACTGTAGCATTGACATTAGTGGTAGGTGGGATATGTATTTGGATGCAAGTGCAATGGTGACGGTGAGATTGGAATACGAAGACATTAAATTAAAATATATATATGTATAATAAATAATTAAAAATTATTCAAATTATAGTTATATTAAATAATAAGATTAAAATTATATTTATGTTAAATAATAATTACAAATTATATTTATCTTATAAAAATAAATTAATAATATAAATATAAAATTAAATAATAAAAAATAAAATAAAATCTTTGATTAAAAAAAAAAGATATGAAAGGGCCAGTGGTTTCACTAGACCTCTGCTCCTCTAATGAAATTGGAAGGGCCAGTGAGCACTAACCGCAGCTCCAATAGGGGTGCGTTCAGTATGGGAATTTTGCCCCTATTGTTGTCTTTGAGTGCAAAGACATTCAAATAGGCCCATAGTTTTTAATTATTTCTCTTTTTTTTTTTGTTTTTATTTATTTTCCACCAGCATAGTATGTGTATCATAATCTAATTTTTAATAAAATTGATTTTTTATAAAGATTGTATCAATTATCTTCATTGATTTTATAAAAATACGTGAAAGATTTCATAGTGGCAATCGAATCTTATGCAACTAGTCAAGATAACAAAATAAAATAAACCCAGAACTTAGCTCAATTAGTATTTTGAGATGTAATATTTAGTAACTCTATGGTTCGAATATCAATATTTATAATCCCTTTATCTATCCCAACTGTGGGCTTTCTTTGAATTTGTATTAAAAAAAAATTGTTAAGAGAGAAAAACCAGCTTGGAATTGGAATTGAATTTTATTATTTATTTATATTTAGACATGAATGGTATTAACTTTTACTACATATATATATATATATATATATATTGCAAGTCCTATACTTACATTATATTCATGCATGACTCAAAGCATGGACAACCACAAAATGGCAGCAAAAGATAGCAATACATACATGCAAAAGTAAATAATTAATTAATAATTTATTTACTCACTAAGGCTGATGATGGCTGCTGCTCTATTCTAAATTCACAATGCGTAGAGGAACCTGCTGTTAACCCCTGCCCTATATAGCTGCAACTCAGATGTAGCAGTAATGGTGATCTCAATGTTGGCTGGTGCAAAAAGCACATCTCCTTCAGTAACAATGGCTTCCCAAGTGCCAGTTTGAAATGTTCCTTCCCCGACAAAGGCGAGGAAGATAGATGGGCCCGAGATGGCCGGAAAAACTGTCGATGCCCCTTTTGGAAGAATGCAATGATCGACCTCGAATTCATCGAAGGGTGGGAGATACCTTGTTGTGTAAGGACTCAATGGAAATCCTTCCAGGATTTCAGGATAGCCCTGGAACAGGAAGGAAAAACAAGAATCAGATTTTGAAGTTTTGGAATTCGTAGATCCTATGCTAAGTCAATAAGACCAAAACTAAAAATTTTGTCAAACAGAATAGTCACTTCTGCTGAAGGCATGATTCCTATGTTACTAGGATTCGGATGAGAGTTTCGGATACAGATATATTCAATTTTTTTTCAAAATTTTCATGTATTTGGAGAGTCACTGGAGAATCATATTCATGTTGGGATAAGCATCAAACTCGAGTCCAAGCAACATTGCATGATTCTATCACAGGAGTATTCAAGATAAGATTATATATTTAACCTGGACTCTTCATGTTTGCGAAAGTATTCGAGTCTGAGACTTGTGTCTAACACATATTCGGACATGGGTATGTTAGAAAAATTAAACATATCTTTGTTGGACAGTACTTATATCTGATACTCACTCCAAGTCCAGGTAAAAGGGAACATGATTTGCAGGGATAATTTCATATATCAGGCTGAATGTGTATGAAGATAGGTGAAGCAAATTAAGAGACCAAAGCCTTTTCTATCAATCAATAAATTAACAAACAAAGAAATGAGAACAAGACTCCGTGTAATTTTTTGTTCAATATTGAGATATCTTTTCTAAATTAAAGCAGATGTGCATAACTTTTCACCTTATCTTATCGATGAAATTGCCCCATCA
>JBBYHM010000006.1:7836182-7854207 GCA_038381775.1 Adansonia rubrostipa
TATACAATACTTAGCAATTTCAGTGCTCCCTTGCTTTCCTGAAACCCTTGATCGGTTTTAATCCTCATCTCGAATTATCTTTCTCTGGAGTTTGAAAAAATTATATGCTCATTGATAAGAGAGACTACACAATCTATGTTGTTCCGACTATTTATTTGTCTTGTAGTACTTGTGTCTGACACGTTTTCGAACATTGATATGGGGATATGACCTTTCAAGGACCTTCCAAATACAAAAAAAAAAAAATTTAGAAGAAAAAATGAACATACCTGTATCCTAGTAACATAGCATACAATGCATTGTTCACTGAAATGCAGTCTGAGATAGTAGTAATAGTACAGAAATTCCAGTTACGAGTGATTTTATCTCCTCTAAATTGAAGCCTAGTCCTTTCTCCCAACTTTTATTCAGGTGCTTTCTTCTAAACAACGTCTTTCGACATTTTCTTGGTTTTACCTCTTCTTTTTCTTCTATTTGATTTGGATGGACTGAAGCAATTTGGTGCTTACCTATGTTGCTCTGACTCTTCATTTTTATTGAAGTGCTTGTGTTCGATTCATTTCTAGACATGGGTAGGGGGATATGGCCTTTTTACCCATTTTTTCGGTAATCTATTATTTACAACTTCTTTTCAACTTCTTTCACTGTAAAGAAAAAGGAATATGAGATTCATGACATGGTTCAAACAAGAGAAAGAAACAAACTTGAAATTATTGATGTTCACAATACATTCACTATGGTAATGGGGTTGATGAATTATGGCCACCAAACAGTTCGAGCAGCAAGGTATGTTGGTCAAGATTTCATGATTAACTTTGCCCATGCAAATTGTTTTGTCGTAACTATTCAATACCCTTCTGAAAAATTAATCACATCAAAGTGTTTCCTTGGTCGAATCCATTTTGAATTTGATAAATGCATTGCTTCTGTGTTCGTGTATGCCCTAAAGATCTGCCTGTTGTTGATTGGAAATTTGAAAGGACTCTCCAAATACATGAAAAAACATTAAAAAAAATTTAACATAACCGTGTCGGACATACACTCGTATCTGGCGCTCACACCGAGTCCAAGTAACATAGATAGATACATTTATAGCTTGCTAGTTTTTTTCATTTGAATGAATTTATATTGTGTGGCAAACTAAATATTCCTTCCGAATAGAAGGCACACTTTGGCTTAACATATTTGATATACTTTCACGACGTACCCATTTCAGCTGAAAATTCTATATGGATTTTTTGTATCATACTAAATGGAATGTGGCTGAAAACAATGTCTTGTTTCAGGTTTGGCTTTTCACCCTCTGGATGGAATACTGCAGGCAGTACCTCATGTTATAGCACTCTTCATTGTACCAACTCATTTTACGACCCACATCGGGCTCTTATTCATCGAGGCCATCTGGACGGCAAACATTCATGATTGCATCCACGGAAACCTATGGCCTATAATGGGTGCTGGCTACCACACCATTCACCACACTACATATCGCCATAATTATGGCCATTACACCATATGGATGGATTGGATGCTTGGAACCCTACGTGACCCCATTGACGATGAAGGCAAGAAGGTGATGTGATTGTATTTTGTGCTCATCTTGACATTTCCTGGTTCATCTTTTAGAAAATTTCTTTCAGTTTGGTTAGGTCTGCATATTAGTTACTTCTGAGATGTCCGCTCCTTTGCGAGTACATTATCTCAGTCATATTTTCTAAACCATCATTGCCTCAAAACTTTGCCCTATTTAAACTATTTCAGTGTTAATGTCAGCCTTGTTTGCGTGCATGTTTTGATGTGTTATTGGCGATATATTATCCAACAAAAGTGTTCTTTTGATATGTATCTTCCCTCTTATGTTGCATCGCTTACAACATTTGAATTCAGAGTGATATCTTAGAAAGGAAAATCTATGAAAGTTAGAAGTACTTACTTGAATGGACATGTCAAATAGGTAAATATGCTTATGAAGTTTCAAAATTTTATTGACTATGCATAAGTCGATGTTTCCTAGCTTAATCTGTGAGGTTTTACTTGGTAATTGTTAATCCGATGGTTAAGTTACAAAGGAAGAAAATAGTTATGAAATCCAGTCATTGGATTATTTTTTTCTTTTTCATGACCTCTTCCCACCATTCTTATCAAGCAAAGCTACTAACCACGGATAAAAGTAAATTTTATGGTTACTTTTTGGTAAAAACTCGTAGTTTGGAGATAAGGAGAATACGTTACAAATGCTTGGATTCGAACCCTAAATCTAAGGCTGATTGTATGAATCAACCACAGTCCGGGGATGAAGAAGAAAAGTAGTAGATGTTTAGATTCAAATTTCAAATTTAAAGAATATAATTTTTTAAAGTTGACTGCATGAATTAATTATGATCGGATTTTTCCCTTTGCATGCTAAAAATAGCCTAATGGATGACTAATGCCATTTGGTTGGATATTTTGCAAATATTTCATGGCAATTTCAACTTGCTATATAGTCCTTTACATTTTGCAGTGAACAAACTATAGCTTGCAATCATTGAGAGACCTTTTTCTTTTGGATTGATAGGTTTAGTGGGAACTGACTAGGAATTTGCTCAAAAAGTTTCCAAATCTCTTGGTGACAATTATATCTACATATATATATATATTGTATTAACAATTATAAAAAATAAAAAAGCAAAATTTTTTAATTTTTTTCCCCAAAAAAAATAGAATAATTAAAAACTTTTGGTTAAAGCTAAATGACAATCTGTACCTAACAATAAAAAAGAAAAAAAAATTCCTGGATTCTTGCCTGTCACAACTCACATGGCAGGCTTCTCTGTTTATTTTATTTAGGTTTTTTTTTTTATTATTATTTTAAAATGATTTATTTCAAAAAGATTGGTCCACATGAAACTTATAGATCGATTCAATATTTGTACTCGATCTGTTAAAAAAATATTATTTTATTAATTAATTTTTAATTTTTAGTTTATTTTTAAATTATATATTTAAATGGGTGATCCGCTTGATAACTCAAAGATTGATTTAGGATTTGTACTCGGCCTGCTCGAAAGAAAAATAAATTTATTTTCTTAATCATTTTTAGGGTTTTTTAGGTTTAATTTTTTTTAGTTTATTGTTAAATAATATGTTTAAAGGAGATTCGTTAAAAAATATTATTTTATTAATTAATTTTTAATTTTTAATTTATTTTTAAATTATGTATTTAAATGGTGGATCCGCTTGATAACTCAAAGATTGATTTAAGATTTGTACTGGACTTGCTCGAAAGAAAAATTAAATTTGTTTTTTAATCATTTTTAGGGTTTTCTTTTAGATTTAATATTTAATATTTTTAGTTTATTGTTAAATAATATATTTAAGGAGTTGTTCTATATATGATCCGTAGGTCGACTTAAGATATATACCTAATAAGTATGAAAAAAATTAAATTATTTTATTAATTAATTATTTTATTTAATTTTTAAATGATGTGTTTAAAGAGATTTATCCATAAGTTAATTTATGAATTGATTTAAGATCCATACTTGACTCGTTTAAAAAAAATTATTTATCATTTTATTTTTTAAAATTTAAAGAAGTTATTTTGCTCATTGACTACAAGTCAGTTTAAAACGCGTACAAACTTGGTCTGAAAAAAATTAAAATAAAAAAATTATTTTATTAATTATTTTTATTTTAAATAATTTATTTAAAAGATTAATCTATATATTAATTCGTAGGTTAATTCAAGACTCTTATTCAACAAGCTCAAAGAAAAAAGTCAAAAAAATAATTTTATTTTATTAATTATTTTTATTTTATTTTTAAATAATATATTTAAAAACATTAATTTGTGTATTAACTCACCAATCAATTTAAAATTCATATCCAATACTAAATGCAAAATTTAAATTAATAATTATTATTGAATAAGATTTATCTTACATTTAATTTTTATTAATAATTAATTAGCAAAAGAAGGCAATTATATATATATATATATATATATATATATATATATATATATTGTTTGCCCTTAAAAAAAATCTGAAGCTATAAAAACAGAACCAACGAACCAAAGTAGCGAGCTGTTCAAGTTCTGCTAAGTCGTTCTTCATTCTCCATCTACCACTCATGTTCGTCACTGTCTTAACTTCTCCCATTCCTTCCTCTTCTTCCTTCAACTTAAACCAAGACCATTCCAAAACCCACAAAGTAAATCACTGTTTTAATAAAAATTCAAAATTCTCAGTCTCAAAAACCCCCAACAATGGCCTCATTAAGATGCCAACAGCACCATGGATGAAGGGTCCTCTCCTTCTCCAACCCAATGAATTGTTAAAAGATTCAAAACCTAGAACTAAAAAGAGCTCAAACAGCAACGCTGAGGCACCTGAAAAGGCATTGTTTGGGAAGGAAAGTGGGGTGAGAGGGAAAAAAGCGATGAAAAAGATCATCAGAAACCTGGAAAAGCTACAAGAAAATGAAGATTTGGAGGATACCCAGATTGGGATTGTTGAAGAATTTAAGGTTGGGAATTGGTTGGAGGAGATTGGAAATGATGGGGAAGTGAAAAAAATTGATGGGAAAATGCCTTGGTCGAGAGAAGAAGAGAAAGTTGTCTTTCGGCGGACGAAAAAGGAGAAAGTTTTGACACAGGCTGAGATTATTCTTGATAAGCATTTGCTTGAGAGACTGAGAAGGAAGGCTATGAGGATGAGGAAATGGGTTAAGGTGATGAAAGCTGGTGTAACTCAGGCTGTTGTCGATAAGATAAGATTGGGTTGGAGGAAGAATGAGCTTGTTATGCTGAAATTTGGTGTCCCTTTGTGTAAAAACATGGATAGAGCAAGAGAAATTGTTGAGGTTTGTTTTCTATTGATTTCTTTTGCATTTTGTTTTCTTTGGGAGGATTCTTATTTTTGTTGATAGTTTTTGGTTTTATGTAAGAAGTTTGAAGGATGTTTATTGTTGATCATATCTTTTACAATCTGAGATGGTTACATTATGTTTAGAACCAAATGAAACTAGACTAAAAATAAAACTAATTCTGGAAAAGAATTATTTATGAATAAATTTATGTAGACAAATTATTTTAAAGTATAATTTGTTTGAGAACGCTCGTATTTGACCCTTTCAGTACTAAGCTATAGATTCAATTTGATGAACTTCATATTTGGAACATGTGAAGAAAGGTTCAATAATGATAGGAGAATTCATGTAGTAAGGGGAGTGTATTCTTATATGAAAGGATATTTTAAAGAAACATTTTCTCTCTTCATATGCAAATAATATTAATTTTGATGTGATTGTTAACGGTTATAAATAATCATTTACGATTATTGTTTGTTAGCCCTCAAAGATAGATAAATCAACACATTCTGGATTGAACTTTGTCAAAGCTTCTGACTGTTAAATCTTTACATAACAGATGAAGACCGGGGGCTTGGTTGTATGGAGCAAGAAAGATGCTCTTGTTGTTTATAGAGGACAGAACCATGGGCTGACTTCAAAATTTTCTACAATAGAATATTCGAATTGTGCTGATGGTCAATCAACGGTCAGTCACTTTGCATTAGGCGATAACATTAATACGTCTCAAGAAAAATCTGATGTAAGTCCTTCGGGGAGAAGTTTGTATAGAGAAGACACAGAAAAAGAGTCTGTGCCAATTGGCATCTTTATGAAAGGAGATGAGAATGATCAACCAGTAATGGGATCGTTGTATGAAAGGGAAACTGATAGATTATTGGATGGTTTAGGACCTCGCTTTATTGACTGGTGGATGCGAAAGCCATTACCAGTTGATGCAGACTTGCTTCCGGAAGTGGTTCCTGGATTTTGGCCTCCATTAAGGCTTTCTCCTCCAAACACTAAACCAAAATTGACAGACGAAGAGTTGACATATTTGAGGAAGCTTGCTCATCCTTTACCTTTTCATTTTGCTCTTGGTACCACCTTATCTATTATAAACTTAATGGCCAGAACTTACACATGCATTTGCATGGGCATTTGTGCAGTACTCTAGAAATATATTATTCTTATCATTTTCAGTACTATCACTGAGAATAAGGGAAGGGGAAATAATCTAGTCTATCCAGAGAAAGATGTGCCTCTGAATTAGTGAGAAAATTATTTTGATGGTAAATCTGCATTATATAAGAGTGTTAACTCATCATTGACTTTGATGTTTTAAATCTTGTATAGCGAAAGATGTAGTGGGCTATGCTCAGTAGCTTTGTGTTTCACTCAAGTTTGCAATTTTCAGAATTCTTGATTCTGGTTTCTTCTTCTTGCTCCAGGAAGGAATAGGAACCTTCAAGGCTTGGCGGATGCAATCTTGAAATTATGGGAAAAAAGTCTCATAGCAAAGATTGCTATAAAGTGGGGGGTTCAAAATACTGACAATGAGCAAATGGCAAATGAGCTGAAGGTAAGCCTGTAATTCTTTCGAGCTGTTGTGATCACGGTGAACTGAAGTTTGCTCTGTTTATAACCATGGGCAGATCTGTATTTTTTGGTCAACAAGCTCGTTATATGCCATATATAAGTTTTATCAGGCATGTATAAGTGTCCTGAATTAAGTGAACAATACGATGGACCTCTTTGTTAGCCTGAAATGGAACTCTTTTGATTCAAGCATAAACTTTTCTGATTAATTCCTTGCATGAGTCAGGATACTATCGAATAAGAGGCTGTGAGACATTGCTAGAATCATTTGATAACAAAATCCTTGTGTAGGTGAATTTAGGAATTCATTTTATCTAAGGCTTTCGGGAGGATCACTGGGTTGGCTACCAAGCTTGGAATCTGGTGTATGCTTTCCTGCATGACATGCATGAACATTTATGATTATGAACAACTAAATATATAAATTTACGATAACTGATATCCAACTCTGCAGAATCTAACAGGAGGAGTTTTGTTACTACGCAATAAGTTCCTTATAATATTTTATAGGGGGAAGGACTTCCTTCCTCAAGGTGTTGCTAATTTGGTAACGGAGAGAGATATGGCACTCAGAAGATGCCAACTTATTGAAGAAGGTGCTCGGGTAAAAGTAGCTGAAACCTTTCAGGTTGCTGATGAACCTTTGGCAAGGATTAGCACTGTAGGAACTTTATCAGAATTTAAGGATATCGAGGCCAAATTTAGAGACCTAGAAAAAGAAAACAATGAACTTGAAATTCAAATGGAAGCTCAAAAGGAAAACTTAGAGAGGGAATTAAGAAACCAAGAACGCAAGCTTTCAATTGTAAGATCCCTTTATCTGTTTTATTTTTAATTTTTTTTCTTGCTCTCAATCCTTAACGGCCCTGTTCAATTTTCATCTATCTAAACTTGTCACTTCCATTCTTAACATCATATTGTATCATTTGGACTGCTGTTTGTTGACACAACCTTAATCTTAATTCTATCTCTTTGCAGCTCAATGGAAAGATAGAGAAGTCAGCTGAAAAACTAGCAAAGTTGAATTCTTCATGGCAGCCTGCTGGGCAGGATGTGGATCTCGAAATCATAACTGAAGAGGAGAGAGAATGCTTGCGGAAGATCGGACTGAAGCTCTCTAGTTGCTTAGTGCTTGGTGAGAGAAAGGCTGCTTTCCTAGTTGCTAATTGATTTTTCTTTTTATTTCAGATCTATTGGTTTGAAAGTCTTAGATAGCTTTTATGCTGATTTTCCTTCATCCGTGGCCAGATCTAAATCTCTCTTTGTTTTGTTTTCATCTAAATGTGGTTCAGGTAGGCGTGGGGTCTTTAATGGCGTCATAGAAGGAGTGCATCAACACTGGAAGCACAGAGAAGTTGTCAAGGTAATTACGATGCAGAGAGCGTTTGTACGAGTTATCTATACTGCAAAATTGCTTGTAGCAGAGAGTGGTGGGATTTTGGTTTCAGTTGAGAAGCTAAAAAAAGGCCATGCCATAATCATCTACCGAGGAAAAAATTATCGGCGCCCTTTGAAGCTAATGACTGACAATCTTCTAACTAAGAGGGAAGCCTTACAAAGGTCTATTGAATTGCAAAGAATTGGAGTAAGTTCTTTTTTTTTTTTTTGCGTAAAAAATTCACAACTTTACTGCTCTTATCCTTGTATAGAAAATTTATATTTAATCTGTTTGTCTGTTGAGTATTTCAAGCATGATTTCTTTTGTTTATTTGGTTATCAGTCATTGAAGTTTTTCGCATATCAGCGACGGCAGGCAATCTTAGATTTGAAACTCAAAGTGGTAAGAAAATGAGTTTTATTCTCACCAGTCATACACCTACATCTTCTTAACATAGCTTGTGCTACTTTCTAAACTCTGTAAAGCAAAGCCTATCCATGTTTTTCTTATTAAATTGTTGAGCTGATTTATGGCAACTTAAGGCCGAGCTGAAGGAAAGAAGAGTTGGTAGTCTACAAGAGTGACAAGCCACCAACATATGTTCTGTGGATTGTGATATCCTCCAGAAGTTTTCTCTGTAATCAATCACCAAATTATTTGAAGGTGGCTCATGGTATCTTGCAAATCGAAAATTTCAAATTATGTAATTCTCTATGATTAGGGTTTTGATTCAAGTTTATCATGTATACAGGCAAATATAATGAAAGACTTCAAGATGAGGTGGTTGCATATGGCAAGTTAGCCAAGCTTTTGACTGCCCATCATGCGGAAATTTAGACAAGATTGCTTGCTCAAGTATGATTCAGCCTGTTAAGCTTGAGATGCTACACGGAAAAAAACTCTGGCGAATGCATAATGTCATGATCTAGCACATTATATTGAATCTAAGGAAGGACTGGTCAAGCCCTGAATTTTGTACCATGTGTTTCTCAACATTGTTACACCTCTTGTTCTCAAAAAGTTACCCAACCGATCGGTTTTTCTTACTGCGTTGAAGTCACTAAGGAGTTATCATCTGGTGCAAGTGTTTTGACCTGCATAGTTCGTGTTGAAATGCTGTGCTTGAGGAGACTGTATCTCGGCCATTCAATTTGGGACTCTCATATATAAGTTCCATTGATGGAATCCCCTGCGTAATCATGAAGATTCGTCATCAGATCCACAAGCTGAGCTGAATTTGGCGTCGTGGATTATTTGAGATGCTTTGAACAACTCTTCTTATATGGGATGCTTTTATTACAGGAGTATAGTTTCAACATTTAGTTGCATTAAATAGTGAGCTAGAAAAATGAAAGACGCTCCTATTTAGCGAAGCAATTGGAGGTACGCTTCTCGCACTTTTTTGCTAGAGCAACTGCAATCCTACTTACGGGAGCAGATTCAAAGAGGGGTCAAAAAATTTCATAGAATCACTTTTGTTTATATGAAGAAAATTTTGACTTATCTTTATGCTTTAGTGTTAATTATAGTTGCACATTCTTGCTTTGTATATTTCTAAATAGTTCAAAGTTAACGTATTAACTTCCTTGTACAGGTTTTTTGTATGGTAAGAGAACAATACCCAACAGCAAGATGGCCATTGCTAATTACTACTAGTAGATAGACTTGTTGCTTGAACTTATGAGTGCTAGATATGGATATGTGTCTGATACGGATGTTCAAATTTTTAAAGCTTTTTCACGTGTTTGGAAGGTGTTTGGACTCATGTCTAGAAATTTGTTGGATACGAGTTTTGGATATGGACACTTCAAGAAAAATAAAGACTCAAAACAACATAGGATAGACTAATCAGGGTGTAATTTTCCAGGGTTCTTTGGTCCTTTGCTTCCATTGATTTCGTCTCAGTAAGGTTCGTTTCATTGGTATACGGTTCCATGCTATATTATCTATTTAAACTTACTACTATTTTATCATATAATTTATTCTTTGGGAAATTAAAGAAAAAAAAGTTAAACCTTTGCAAGGAAGTATGAGGGAATGAAATAGCTCAATGTATAATTTTATATGAAACAAAATTATATCTATGTATACATATATTGTTGCTTAAATTTTAACTATTTCATTATGAATTTGTCCAATTTTTATCTTGTGAACGTATGCTTTGAGACATTTTTCTTTTGGATAACAACTCTTCGCATAATAATGTCATAACATTTAGATTTAAAATCATAATTTTTCATCGATGATTTTTTTATTACAATTTCATATTAAACTTGCAATATCAATCTAATTAAAGTCTAATGATGATTCAGGTTTAACTTAGTTAGTTCATATCATCATCTTTAGGAGGTAATATTTAACAATTTTAGGATTCAAATCTTAGCATTTACGACATCTTTTCCCTTTCTCCAACTTATAAGTTTGTTTAAAAAGAAAAACCTAAGCCAATTATGATGTTCCAAAGCAAGTTTTAGGGGATTGTACAGGGGAAGATAAAATAGGTCTCGGTGGAAGTAGCAATGACTGAAGGCTTTATTGCAATATTTTTAGCACCTTAGTCATTAATGGTCAATCTAATGAATTGGTTTCAATGCACCAAAGGCTCACTATAAATAACTTCCTAACTATTTGTTCATCATCTTCTATTATTACTCCATTAAGATTCAAGTTCAAATATTGATTAAGATGCTTAAAAATCTATGAGGGAAAATATATTTTACTAATTTGAGACACTTCAACTTTAATATTTATTCTTTTTCCAACCATGTTAAGGACCATGATTCTATAGCTATAGACATCAGATCTATGAGAAACTCCTCCCAAATTTCGACAAAACATTTCTAGAGCAATAACCCAACAGTTCCTCTAACATCTGTTATCGATATAATACGCTCTTTTCTTTCTCATAATTTAGACAAACCAAAATCTAAGATCTTGGGAAAAAAGTTCTCATCTAAAAAGATATTATGAGGTCTTATGTCAAAGTGCAAGATCCTTGTGTTACAACCTTGATGTAAGTATTCCAGTCCTCTACCAATACTGAGTAAAATGTCATACAAAGTTTTCCATTCTAATTGAGGACTTTGATGGTGTCATCCTTGACCATAAATGGACTTATCTAATGATCCATGGGGCATGAATTCATAGCAAGGTAGTCAATACCGTACCGGTGGATGTACCGTTTTTATTTTGGTACAGGTACATAAAGGTACCAGTGTGTTTCGGTGTACTGTTTCGGGTTTATCAGAGTTTGAATATTTTTAATTTATATATATGAAAAATATTTTCAAATATGAAATAAATGAGATTAAATAAATTTTATATATTAAATATTCATCATTTATATATAATGTTCTACAAAAAAAATTTTATCAAATATAAAAAAATTAACATCAGTTAAGTAGTAAAGTTGAAATTTTTTAATAATCATTAAATTTATGAGTAATTATATATAAGATTAATTAAATTTATGAGTAATTATATATAATATTTATCAGATTTACGATCAGTGTTGGTTTAACTTTTTTTACAAGCTTATATTATGTATCGGCTGATACAGTTATTTTCGACCGATACCACTGAAACAGGCCAGTACCTACCAGTACGGCCGGTATAGACCGAAACGAAACCAACTATCGTCGGTACCGTTATATGTTGAAATCGATACGTATCGGCAGGTATGGCCGATACCGGTACAGTACCGACAATACTGATTCATAGACCAAAGCTCTCTTGATCTCTAAAAAAAAAAAATCAAGTAGAACTATAGTGACATGAGAAGTTCTACTAATGCTAGCTATTTCATTTATAAATCCTCTCCCTCTCTTTTGGATTCACTTAAGACTTTGATCGCTAAAAGGCGACCATTAGGCAATTTTCCTTTGTATATGCGACCATAGCCTCTTTGACCTAGTTTATCTTTAAACCTATTTGTCATTTTCTTGATGTTTTTGTAAAAATATTGTTTTGGAGCAAGAGAACCAAACTTTGCAATTAATGCCTCAATCATAGCAGTATTGTCCGTCTTTGTCTGTGAGAGAAGAATTGTATTTCTAGTAAAAACCAATACAATAGTAATGATTATTGCAACTATCAATCCTTTTCATAGAGTATTAATCAAATTTTGTAACTTATAAAGTTTTTAAAGTTTATAAGTTTAATTTTTTAAAAGTTTTTTCATGTATTTAAAGAGTATATGGAGAGGTCATATCCTTATACCCATATGTAGAAATTTGTTGCGCATGAACGTCGAATATGAACACTTGAAAAAAAATGAAGAATTAAAATAACATAGGATAGAGCAATCAGGATGTAAAAGGTTCATTGGTCCTTTGCTTGCATTGATTCCTAAGCTAGTAAGGTTCATTTCATTGGTATATGGTTCTATGCTATATTATCTATGCAAACTTGCTACTATTTTTCCATATAATTTATTCTTTGGGAAATTAAACTGAAAAACAGTAAAAATTTTGCAACGAAGTACAAGGGAATGAATTAGCCCAATGCATAAATTTATATGAAACAAAATTATATCCATATATACATATATTGTTGCTTAAATTTTAACTATTTCATTATGAACTTGTCTAATTTTTATCTTGTGAAATTGTGCTTTTAAGATTTTTTTTTTGTTACAACTTTTCTTATAATAATGTTGAGAATTTAGATTTAAAATCATAATTTTTCATCCATGGTTTTTTTTTACAATTTTAGATTAAACTTGTAATATCAAACTAATTAAAGCCTAATCTAATGATAACATGGGTATAACCTAGCTGGTTCATGTTATAACCCTTAAAAGGTACTAATATCTAATAGGTCTAGAGATCAAATCCTGATATTTATAGCATCTTTCCCTTTTCCCCAATTTATGATTTTTTGAGAAAAAAGCCTAAACTGATTACAAGGCTTAGGAAGAAGTTTTAAAGGATTGTACAGGATAAGTTACAAAAGGTTTTGGTGGAATTTTCAACAATTGGGGACTCCCTTGTAACATTTCAAGCACTTTTGTCATTGATGGTCGATCTAATGGATTAGTTTGAATGCACCAAAGGCTCACCATAATCAATTTTCGTGTTACTTCTTCCTCTTCAGCTGCTATTCCATCAAGACTCAAATTCGTGGCCTGATCAATATGCTTATAGATCCATGAGGGAAAATATATTTTACTGCTTTGAGACACTTCAACATCAATATTTTTTCTTCCTCCAACCATTTCAAGGACCATCATTCCATAGCTATATACATCAGACTTATGAGAAACTCCTCCAAAATTTTGAAAAAACACTTCTGCAGCAATATATCCAGGAGTTCCTCTAGCATCTGTCATTGCAATAATGCTCTCCTTTCTTTCGCATAATTTAGACAAACCAAAATCAGAGATCTTAGGACAGAAGTTCTCATCTAAAAGGATGTTATGAGGTTTTTTGTCAAAATGCAAGATCTTGGTGTTACAACCTTGGTGCAAGTATTCTAGTCCTTTTGCAATGCCAAGTGCAATGTCATACAATGTTTTCCACTCTAATTGACGACTTTGATGGTGTGACCCTTGATTGTAAATGAACCCATCCAATGATCCGTGGGGCATGAATTCATAGACCAAAGCTCGTTTTGATCCCTCAAAACAAAAACCAAGTAGAGTCATTATATTGACATGAGAAGTTCTACTAATGCTAGCTACTTCATTAATAAAATCCTCTCCATTTCCCTTGGATTCACTTAGGACTTTGACTGCCACAAGACGACCATCAGGCAATTTTCCTTTGTATACGCTGCCATATCCTCCTTGACCCAATTTATCTTTAAATCTATTTGTCATTTTCTTGATGTCTCCATAAAAATAGCGTCTAGGAGTAAGAGAACCAAACTGTGCGATCAATGCCTCAATCTTAGCATTATTGTCCATCTCTGGCTGTGAGAGAAGAATTGTATTTCTAGTATAAACCAATACAATAGCAATGATTACAGCAACTGTCAATCCTGTTCATGGAGTATTAATCAATTTCTTTTGACTCATAAATGAAGATTAATAAAGTTAATTAAATAAAAGCTTTTACTAGACAAAAAAATCAATAAAAAAGTTAAATAAATAATTAAAATAAATAATAAAACTTTGATCAATTATAACACATAAGAAACCATTGTTAATTTAAAAGACAAAACTATAAGTAATTTATTAAGTTATACAAAGAGCATATATAACTTCTTTAAAATCTTATCAAATTATATTAAAATTTATTTCAGAATTTTTACTGTAACTTTTAATTATATGAAAAATTAAGAATTGACTAAAGAAAAAATTACTTTGGAAATTTGAATAAATAAGCTAATAAAACAAATATTGTAGTAGTTTTGACCTGTCATGTGTTTGTGTGTTTGTGTGTTGAGGAGAGATATTAAAATCAAACTACATTATTATCCAACAAATTGTTTCATACCTATGATTTGATTCAGCTTCAATGTAGAATTGGACCCTGTAAATACAACATACCACACCGAGCAATAAATTAGTTATTCTACCTTTTTAATCATTTAAATAATTCCAACTTGAAAATTGTTTTTTTTGATGTTAAACAATGTTAAAATGAAAGCAAGATCATGAGCTTTTCACAAAAAAAAAAAAAAAAAAAAAAAAAACATAGACCAAATGAATAAAAAAAATTCGAAGATTGTCCGATCTAAAAAAAATCGGATTAAAGGTCAAACTGAAATAAATTAAATATCTAGTTTTCGAAAAAATTAAATAATAAATGTGTAATGTTGATATTAAATAAGTATTAAATAGATTATTTACTTGAAAAAAATAGATTTGACTTAATGGTATGCTTTTATTGTATAATTTAGGTGTTAAAGGTTTAAATTTCATTATTTACAACAACACCAACAACAATAATAGTAACAAAGCATAAAAAATAACAAAAAACGTGTTTTTCCAGTTTTTGGTCAATTTTTTATAGGTTGAACTGGTTTTCTACCGCTTCATCTTATCATTGATTCTTTTGATATATTCTGGACTGAACAGGTCATTAGTTCCTGGTTGAAACGGTTCGATTTTTTTAATGCTGCATAGGCTAACTATGCTGGCCTAAAACATAAATTAATAAATAATGTGTTGAATTTTTCGATTTATATATAAGAGAAATAATATCAAAATTTTTAAATTTTTCGAGTTTAGATCTAAATTCATAAATCTAATTCAAATGTATGAGCAACTAAACTCAAGACCTTCCATTTTGGTCTGCTAATGCATTTTGTAACGAGAAAGAGAACAAGTGACGAACGCAATTTTGAAGCTGAATTGGTATTTTAGATTTGAGGGAAATCAACTCATCAAAACTGTGAGAGTTAATGAATAGGATTGCAAACAAAAGCTGCGAAGGACAATTTGCTGTAGAACCACGAGGTTTATGACAGACGTCAGATTTTAATTATTTATTCAAATTTAATCCAATGGAAACTAATAACAATAATAATTGAAAAACTTGTTTAGTTGTACATGCTTGAAAAATGGAAAGTACATACCTTGGGTAGGGGTTGGAGGGCAGACTTTGGCTTCCTCCCAATTCTCGAATGGAAATGGGCAGTAGCAAGCGGTTTGGTTCCTCAAGTCAAAACCACAGGCTCCACCGGAAGCATTGCATTTCCGACATGCTTCTGTATCCTCTTTCCATTGAACCTCGAATCCTGTTTTCCAGGCTTCTTCCAAAACCACGGAAGAATTTTTGCGTACTCTTTCCGAGGAAGTTCGAAGAATTGGAAGAGTAACATTAGCTAGACATCCCTCTGGAGGAATATGATCTCCTATCGTTACAGAAACATTCTTGTGAGTTGAATTTATGTTGCACGAGGAGAGTCCAAGGCTAGATGAGATTGAAGATCGGCAATCATAAAACAAAGTAACATTGGTATAACCAGGAGCAGCAGCAAACAGCTCAGAATCTAGGATTGGATTTTGAATTTGATTTGGAGGGCTACAAAAATCATTGTTGATGAGCTCCTCCCTCGCAATCCTTAGAACTTGACGGTCTTGATCGATGTCCAGCACCCGATATTCTACACCAAGAATTTCAATCGTGGTAGTAGTATTATAGTGACAATCAAGCTCTAGACCAGGACGTCCACAATAGTCTCCTCGCTCACATCCAAAGAAAGGATATCCAGCAGAGATATTCCCACATCTGAACACTTCATCCTGGCAGTTTCTGAACCAGATAGGATTGGTTAATGAAACAGGAAAACCAAGCATGATGAATAAGTAAAACACAAGAAGATTAAGATGAAGAGTTGATGATGAATTCATTTTGTTTTTTTGAAATTTAATTTTCTGAGAAGATATGGAGCAGAACTGATTGGACCGATTTAAGTCGATTTCGTGTTTGGGGTACAGAAAGGATTGCCTTTGCATTGCCTCAAATGAATTTCAAGGAAAGTGAATGTGAAAGTGATCAAAACAGGCAAATGAATTTCAAGGAAAGTGAACGATTTCAAAGGTAAAGGCTAAAGCATTTTCTGCCGTGCGGTGTGAGTCATACATGTTCAACGCAAAAGCAGATTGCAATATGGAAAGTCTTAGTCTAGGGGGAAAAAGAAAACAAAAAAGGAAGAAACCAAAAAATGGGACCGCGTTTTGGGCTATAATTTCTAGAAGATGGCAGAGATTCCTCATGTTGGAATTGTGAAATGTGAATACACTGGACACAGACATTTATAATATATAAAATGTCACTAGAATTCGCCATATTTAACATGTCACAACCAATATTGCCGACAACAATCAGTCGATCTTGATTATTATTATTATTATAGATGGTTACGAATTGTTAATCGACAATGATACACACATATATGTGGCTTGCCAAAAACTGGTTTTTATATATGGTTACGTATTGGAAATCGGCAATGAGCTGAAGGTAAGCCTGTAATTCTTTCGAGCTATTATGATCATGGTGCACTGAAGTTTGCTCCGTTTATAACCATGGGCAGATATGTTTTTGTCTGGTCAACATGCTTGATATATGCCATTTTCTAAGTTTCATCAGGCTTTTATAAGTCTTCTGAGTTTAGGGAACAATATGGTGGGGCTCCTTTTTAGCCCGACATGAAATTATTTTGATTTAAGCATAAAATTTTCTTATTAAATTCCATGCATGAGTCCAGATATTATTGAATACACTGGCTGTGATGACATTGCTATAATGATTTGATCACAAAAAACCTTGTGTAGGTGAATTTAGGAATTCATTTTAACTAAGGCTTTTCGGAGGATCACTGTGTTACACTATATGGACTATTCATTTTTTTTTTAAGTTGTCACGTATGATATCTGTGTCCAATACATTTTATAATATAAATATGATGATATGATCTTCTAACTGTATGAAAAAACGTATAAAAAAATTAAACATATTTATGTTGAACACATACTCATAATCGACAATCAAACCCGAGTCTGAATAACATAAAAGGTTTTCTATTTAATCTGTTTGTCTGTTGTGTATTTCTAGGCTTCAAGCGTGATTTCTTTTCTATTTTGTTGGTTATCAGTCATTGTAGGTTTTTTTATATCAGCGACGACAGGCAATCTTAGATTTGAAAATCAAACTGGTTAGAAACAATTTTTATTTTCACCAGTCATACACCTATATCTTAAAATAGTTTGTGATTCTCTGTGAACTCCAGTAAAGCGAAGCCTACCGATGTTTTCTTGTTAGACTGATTTACTGAAACTTTTGGCCGAGTTGAAGGAAAGCACAATTGGTAGTCTGCAAGGGTGACTAGCCACTAACAGATGTTCTATGGATCACCGCTATAATCAGTTATCCTATTATTTAACATCCCTGTGTGCATATGTACCGGAACTGTATGGCTAGTTAGCCAAGCTTTTGACTGCCCATCATCGGGAAATTTAAGCAATATTGCTTGCACAAGTATGATTCAGCCAGTTAAGCTTGAGATGCTGCACGGAAAAAAAATGCTGTGGCGAACGCTTACTGTGATGATCTAGCACATTAATCCAGAATCCAAGGCAGGAGTTGCGTCAAGCTTGAATATGGGCCATGTGATTCTCAATTTTGTTACACCTCCTCTTCTCAAAAGATCACTCCACCGATCGACTTCGCTTCTTGGGTTGAAGTCGCCAAGGAGTTATCATCAGGTGCAACTGTAACTGTTATGGACGAGCAGCTGAAAGGTTTGCAGGTTTAGATCTGCATAGTTCAT
>JBBYHM010000006.1:7912362-7924882 GCA_038381775.1 Adansonia rubrostipa
AGTATATTTATAAAATTTATAAATAGATTAATTATTAAATACATACTACCATTATCGATGTAAAAAATAATAACTCTTATTTAAATATTTTTTAAAAACTTTTATTATGTATTAATTTTTAATATCACATGCATTGCATATAATATTATATATTCAATTTTTAATTTATTAAATAATATATTTTTTCTTCATGTAAATGATAAATAGATGATAATAACTTAGTTCTGATGAAATCTTTTTTTTTAATTTATTAAATATACAGTATGTAGTAATTTGCTCAAAGGAAAACAAATCTAATAAAAATAAGAAATACAAAACCGTATTTAAAGAGAACAAATTACCAAAAAGCCAAAAGCTTTTGTCGTGAAAGAAAATTTTTTATGGCTATTGAATTTATAATATTCTAAAATCTACCCAAGAACAAGATACAAAAACAATTATCATTGTGAATGAAAAAACCAAAACCATTCTGAGAAAAAAATAAGAAGCAACAAATTATATTCAAAAACGAAAAACAATGGTTAACAAAGTATAAATTAATATTTGATATTTTGTAAAAACAACAGCTAAAATATCTATTTTATAGTTAGAAATCTTAGTTTTAATTGATATTTAGCTACATTACTAATTAAGTGATAACTACTCTAAGCCTATAAATACTAATCAAAGATATATATATATATATAAAGTAACCGATGATTAAATTTAAACAAATAAAATTATCATTATTTTATTTTGATTGAATATTTGGATAAAAATTTAAAAATTTAATCCTAATTCCAATCGTTATTAAATAATTAATATAATAAATAATAATTGATATTATCATTTAATAAAAGCATTTTAAATAAATTAAACTTCTTACTTATACATTAGATAAATATTATCAATAATAAAAATATTTATAATGACAATTAAAAATAGAGTAAATAATAATAATAATTGCTTTCATCAATTCAAAAAAAATCATCTATATTCATGGTTATATATATATATATATCTATATTATAGATAATAGACCTTTTAATTTTAAAAATTAGACATTTTACACATACGAATGATATAATTATCTTTAAATATTTGAAATGAGAATTTTATTTCTTCTAATAATAATAAAAAAATAATTTTCAATGTAATTAAAATATAGTATAAATCAATAATTACAATATCAATTGGTTAAATTAAATTAATTGATTTAACTTTGAAAATTAATCTTTTCATCTTAATATTTACCTATATGATTTTATGTTAAGGCATTAATGGAAGCTTTTTAACTTAAAATTGAAGATATATATTAGTTTTAACATATTGTTTGGTATTTTATTCAGACAGCTAAGTATTTTTCTGTCAATAGATATATATATATATATATATATATATATAATGCCTACGTACATTAGTCAATAAATGGTCACAATGGTTATTAGCAAACGGTGGATTTTCAAAAGGTCTTGAACCATGCTTCGCCAACTTGCTATAAAAGTTACAATATGTTATAAATAAAATGAAATGAAAGAAAAACAATTAATTATAGTTTTTAAAATCAACGAAGAACATCTTATCTGAAGCAGTAACTATGACAATTGACAAATATTTGTGTTGATTTGTACCCACCAAGCTTCCATCGAAATAATATTTGTAACATTCTAATATATTATTGAAACTGTAACACCTTAATCTTACATCGAAAATTTTTAAGGATCTAACATGATAAGTATGTTGAGACTTAAGCCTATATTTACATGACGCATTTTGGGGACAAAACTGTGAGGTCCAATGGACCAAAGCGGATAATACCTCACAGATTTGGTGTAGGTTTCCACAAATAGTATCAGAGCGCAATCACTAACCGGCAGGAGCTAAGTGCTACACTGTGGAAGCTATCTCTAGAATCCTGCGGGAGCTAAGTGCTACAAGGTGGAAGCCACTTCTAGAATCCCAACACCTGGTATGATCCTGATTCTGTCTACTTCGTATTGATTCTGTCTGTTTCGTATTGGGCTTGATGAGGGCGTCAAGCTTTAATTGTCAAGCTTTAAAACAGGGGGAGTTTGTAACACCCCAATCCCATATCGGGAATCTTTGAAGATCTGTCATAATATATATGCTGAGACTTAAGCCTATATCTACGAAGCGCCTTTTGGGATAAAATCGTGAGGTCCAATGGATCAAAACGGACAATACCTCGCAAGTTGGGTGCAGATCTTTATAGAAATAGAGCATATTGTTGTTTATAATATCTTATAGTTCGTTTCTTTCAAGTGTGATTGATGGTAGCATAATATTATGACAAACTTCAACAATTAATTTCATTAATTAAAGATGGGATCACTCTAATGTCTTGTTTGCTTATAATGTTAGGTTATGAATAGAATCGGTGGTGAATTAGCCATTAAGAAAAGTAGAGAATATTATTATGAAAGATTGAACTTGTTGGCTGGTAGCTGTATATTACAGGAATAGGCTACAAACGAAAGCAAGCATTTTGCATTCTTTGTTTCAGAAAAAAAAAAAAAAATGGAGATTCAACATGTCATCTATGAGCACTCCTTTTGGCTCATCTAGAACGGGACTGAAAGATTTTGCTGCAAGGTATGTTCGTGGCGGTTGTCTGGCCCAACCTACGGTTGCGGAAAAATGTGAATTTTTTGTTCATAAATCCTGTGTTGATGAGCTCAAACCAGAGATTCAGAATTCCTTTCATTCATGTCCGCTTGTGCTCTCCACGATAGGATCTAACTGTTCTTGTGATTGCTTTGTCTGTTTTGATTAGAGTTTTGAAGGGCTTCTACTACTAATGTAAGTTAAGCTGTGTTTTTGTAATGCATGTTGAATGCGCCATAAAAGCCCGTCGCAGAATATTCAGATGAGGAGCAGACCATTCAACATTTCACTCATTTTCATCCTTTAAGACTTGTTGATTTGAACAAGGAAGATAAAGTTGGCTGCTCCATTTGTGAAAAGCCCTGCTCTGCTTCTGCATACGCTTGCAAGGAATGCAGGTTTTACCTTCATAAATCTTGCATGAAGAGCATTCCGAGACAGTTTATCAATCATTTCATCCACCCTTGCACTCTCATATTGCTCATATATTATGACTATTGCAATTGTTCTAAATGTGATGAAGAAAGTTAATCTGATCTGATCTTTAGTTGCGCAAAATGTATTTTCAAGCTGCATGTCAAATGTGCCTTACTTCCCACCATAGAAAACTCCGAAGGTGCCAAAGAGATTCAACATTTCAGCCACCCACATCCGCATTACTCCTTGAAAACGATCAGGAATATGACAGTGAACCTCATTGTGTAGCATGTGCAGAAATTTGCTTAGCTCCCACACCAACTTTGACCTGTAGCAGATGCAGCCACTTCTTTTTTACACAAATCATGTGCTATTAAATTACCTTATCAACCTTCAAATATTCAGCATCCCTCTCATCCCAAACACCAACTCACCATCACATCCCTTCCATACAAGGATCGCATTGTGGTGCATGTAGCTGGGGGTTTGATAGGCCTCTCCTAGCACACAGCTGTCTTACTGGTAAGTGTGGTTTTAAACTTCACTTGAATTGTACTAAGCTCTTACCCTCTTTTATGTTCAATGGCCATCGACACCTCACTCTCTTTGAGAAAACAAACTATTTTACTTGCCATCTATGCGATGTAAATTGTGGTAACTTCATCCTTCGATGTGTGCCATGTAACTTTAACATCCATCTCCATTGTCTTCCATCAGCAGCCAAAACAATAAACTATGAATTCCAGCTTCATTCTTTGATCCTTATAGAAAATCTCCTTTTGAATTTGAATTGAACTCAAATGAAGATGCTTATAATTCTGAGGACGAATTTTATTGCGATGTTTGCAAGGAAAAAAGATACAAAAGGGAATCTATTATTGTGCAGAGTGTTAATTTATTGCTGAACTTAAGTGCGTCATCTCTGCAGTAAGTCTACATTTATTTTTTTGAAGTATAGTTGCTTAATTTCATTATTTCATTTCCTAATTAAATTTTGTGGTTGATTTAAAGGTTTACTTGAATTATTTTTAATTGGATTTATCTTTTTTTTTTGTTCTCAACTATGTTACTTGAATCCGGAATAACTGTCAAATATAGAAATGCATTCGGTATAGAGAAAATCATGTCAATTTTCTTTATATTATTCAGATTCTTTTTTTTTCTAAAGTATTCATATTTAATGCTTATACCCAACATATATCTGCACATGAATTTAAAAATACGATCCTTTAAAAATATGAAAAAAATCTAAAAATATTAAATATACTCAATTAAATACAAACCCGAATTTAACATTTATTTTCTAATTGAACTACTATAAATGGTAACTGTTAAGAATTTCAGACCTACACTTTTCCAGACAGATGCCCTTTTGTTCTGCGAGTCACTTAGGCACCTCCTTCATCGTTGGCCTTTGGGATTGTTGGATGTTTGGACCTTAGACCTAGGCTTAACACTGTTAATTTTACTCAATATACATATATTTATATATATCATAATCCATAATATTTTATTTTTTTTAATGAATTGAGCTTAATACATAAATGTATAAAATAGTTGACTTCAAATTGTGGGTGAAGACTAGTACATGTAAACATACAGTTGTCTTATTGGTTTAATTGCATATCAATCAGGTGTTGCCATGAATTCCGAAGAAAGATACTACTCAGCCAGCTACATTCTCTGCTGAAGGAAAAACGTCAAGCAGGGAAATTAGTGATGTCGAACGAAAGCTCGAAGAATTGGATAAAAGGAAAATGATATTAGAAGGACAATTGAAGGCACAAACAAAAGAATTGGACGGTCTGACAATAGAAATGAAGACAACAACTGACCGATTAGACACACTGGTGGCGGATCAATTCATGCAAAAAAATCAAGTACCTAATTGAGCCCTGAGCTAAAGTGACGGGCCGGGACTCCCGCTTGGGCTAGCGCTTCCATGAGGTCCGGTTGGTGTGTCGGGAACAGTCCATCGCGCGGACCGTGAAACTAGCTCTCAGCGCCCGTCAAGATATTGGCCTTAAATAATTCGACGCAATAGCATCTAGAACATTGTGATCCAATTCGTGTAAATGATATGTTTCGATTATAAAATGAATAAATTAATTAATTATTAAATAAATAAAATTATTAATTTTATTTACAAAATTTAAAATTTTAATTATCGATATAGAAATAATAAATTTTTAATTTAATATTTTTTTCAAAGTTTTACATTATATAATATGAATAAATTTTATTCAATTATGATATATAGTGCTATTTATTTCGTAAATTTTATATTATCTTAATAAATACTACCACTACAAAATAAGTAAGTGATTCTTAATTTTTTTTATTTTAAATTTAATAATATTGGGATGAATGTCATCCGTAATTTTGAGAATGATTTGTGAATATTTATTCTAAACTTTTTCAAAGGCACGATTT
Organism: Adansonia rubrostipa; assembly: GCA_038381775.1. NCBI lineage: Eukaryota > Viridiplantae > Streptophyta > Magnoliopsida > Malvales > Malvaceae > Adansonia > Adansonia rubrostipa. Next base: position 7,917,817 of record JBBYHM010000006.1, read on the forward strand.
TAAAAGATAATTATTAAAAATGATTTTTCTTCCTAAAACTTTTAAGAATAATTTTTTATCTTTTTAAAATAATTATTAATTATTTTTAATTTCTTTAAATTTTGTAGTTTATCATACAACTTTTAAATCTATACTTGCAAGGTGATTGAGTTGGGAATTACAAACTTGGCTCGACGACTCTTTGTAAGAAGATCAACTCTATATTAATAAATATTGTGGAAAATCCTACCTAAGGTTTTTCTGTTTTCGAGTTTAATTTGTTTTGTGTTAAGAACTCATAAAGCATGAATTGGTTGCATAGAACAATAAAAAATCAAGCAACAAACAACGTCTTCATCTAATGATTAGGAGTGCATTAAAGTTAACATATAAGCTTAAGTTTAATTCCAAGTATCTTTTCTCCCATATCTAATTTATCAAAACAAAAAAATTAGGCAAAAGGTTATTAGAAGTATTTGCCACATGAAATGTTTTGAGTATAAGTTCAAATTTCAAATACATCTTTTCAAGCTCTCAAATTAAAATTGTAACAATCTTTCCCTTTTAACTTTAAATAAATGACGTACGAATGATATAACATGTCAATATCTTTTAATAAGTTTTAGTGCTCTAAATTGATTTAGTGTTTTCTCTTTTGATTGATGATTTTAGTTTTATTAGAATCTTACACTTTAATCTTTATTTTTATTTTAAGTTTAGATTTATTTTTAAATGCTTTTATAGAAAAAAGATGGTGTCAAAAATGGCATGTTATTTTGATAAAAAAAATTACATTAGCGAAGTCAACACCTAAATTAGTAAGTTAATGAGAAATTTAACCTTGTTAAAAACTAGACTGAAATTAAAAAAAATTAAAAAGCACGAAGATTCAATTTATATAGCAATTATTGTAGAAGAATTAAATACGTAATTTTTTATAGTATAGGGATTAAGGTTAACACCAAGATTATGCTACATCGTTAGAGTCAAATGCCAAATCAAAAAGGTTAAATGCCATGTCAGTAAGGTAACGCAAATTGTAAACTTCGTTATTAATGTGATTCAACATCAAAGGCAGAGGGTAGTGGCATCTTGGGGCCTTCGCCTCAAGAATTTGAAAATCTCTATGTTTATATCTATTTATATATTAAATATAATTAATGGATCTCAAAATAAAATTTATATTTATTTAGTTTTTTTTAATTTTTGTTTATAACATAATTTTATGGATTAAAATTACAGACAAATATAATTATTAATATTGCACCAAAAGAATTTTAAATTTTTTAATACATTATACATTTATCTTTTAAAATCTCATCAAATAAATATATTATATATTTATCTTTTGATTATTGGTTAAACGCAACATATTAATTATAAAAAATTTTTGGTTTTATTTATATTTGACCCCTCCAAAAAAAAAATAGCCAACTCCAACCCTATTTGATATAAAAATTAATAAACTTGTGGAACCAAAAGTCAATTTTAACAAATTATTATAAAAGGATTAAATCCGCAATTTAAATGAGAAATGGGGCCAAATTCATAATTTGACCTATATACTATGCCAGTCTTTAATCATTTTTGTGAAAGACACATGAGGGTCAAATTGAAATAAAAAAAAACTTGTGGTACTAATTATCAAATAGATGCTAATCAGCACAACATCAATCATGTTAAATGCTTGAATTACTGATCATTAAGAGCATGTGGGGCTGGAAAAGAAAAGAAAGGTGAAATACAATCTGTAATTTTATGAACTGTGATGAAATCTTGAAATTTAGTTAGTCTTTTCAAACAAGATAATCCAAACACTCCCAAAATCTCGCCAAAACCAGCGATTTTAGTCGGTCGTGTTTAAAATATTATATATATTCATAAAATTTTTATTATATTTAATAATTTATATTATATAAATTTTAATAGTTCGTGTGTATTCATATTATCTTTATATTATTTTTATATCATATTTTTTAATTATTTTTATATCATATTCGTATGATATTTAAAATTATAAAGCCTAAGGTATTATTACTGGGGTACTCTCTTAATCAAATTGCTCAAATTTGAAAGGTTTAATTACATAAATAACCACTAAATTATATTATTTTTTTCAGTTGAGTACTTGAGAAAAATTTTGACCCAAATAGATACATATATTATAATTCCGTCAAATGCACAGGTATTTTGTATTAATGCCATCAAATAAATACTAACGTAATATTTAATATTCAATGATATCATGACACGTGACAAAAAAAATTATATCCTTATTTAAAAAAAATATCACGTATTATAATCAGATTGAAAGTTAAAATTATATTAGCATTCACTTAATGGCGCTAGTACAAAGTACTTATATTTTTAATAAAATCATAATACAATTACCTATTTAAGCTAAAATTTTTTTAAGTACGCAATTGTAAAAAGTTGCATAGTATGGAGACTGTTTGTGATATTAACCCAATAAAAAATGCAGCTGAAGCGTAGGTGAAATGGAAAGTGAAAGTCATGAAGCCAGTCCCTACCAAAAACGACTTTGTTGTTAGAAACTTAGGAAAGCACATTTAGCGGCATATTCATGGAACTATCATTGCCTCAAATCACGCTTGCCCCCCTTTTTATTTGTCAACAACCATCTCTTGACATTTCTTCATTACTTTGACGAAATGATTAATATGTCAAAAGTAAGATTAAGAAAACAAATATAGAGTCAACTAATAAAGCTAAAGTAAATGCTTTGGAGTTTGCGTGTGGTATAAGGAAACGCTACCCGAACTCTTTATTTTATTCAAAATATTTATGTTTAATAATTATATTTAAATATATTCGAATGTAAGTATATTATGATTTTTTAAATGTATCAAAAAATTAAAAAAAATAAATATAATCATTTTAAATATATATTCATATCCAAATCTAACATATATCTGTACGTTCGGATCGAACACATACTTGCTGGCAGATTTTAGTGCAACCAGACTAAGTCCATGATTGGAAAAAATGTTTTCTAAATCTTTTGTCCAACTGAAGATGCTTTAGGTTTTCCAAGTCATTAATTTGCGTCCATCGGTAACCAAAGTGGGATTGCTACCATACAGACCGCATGGGACACGATCTGAATATTTTTATATTTTTAATTTAAATTTAAATTTAATTTAATTTAAAAATTTAAATTATAATTTATAAATTAATAAAAATATAAAAATAATTTTATATTAATATTTATAATTTTTATAATTAAATTTAAATAAAAATATAATTTTTAATAATAAATAATAATTTAGATCGAACTAAAATTAATATATATATATATATATATATATATATATATATGTTGTAGGACTCAGCTGAAGGGACCGGACCTACTAGGCCCATGGACAGGTATATTCCCCAGTCAACACTTCAACAAATCACAGCTCATCTTCTTTCATAGAAGGGAGGTATTTAATGTATCACATAAATTAGTGTAAAATTATACCAAATTTCCCTCCCACTTTCCAGTTTACGATACTTCTACCTTGCTAGTAGCAGCAAAACAAAGCGATGCATATGGAACTTACATTTCTTCTGTAAATCTTTCAAAAACCATAGTTTTTACCTGATGAATTCATCGTTGCTTTTGTTGATTCTCCTTGTATGGAGCCACACTAATCATCTAGCTGCTCTAAATGATGAAGGTCTTGCTCTTCTATCCTTCAAACAGTCCCTGGAAAACGGCACGGAAGGTTATCTGGTCAATTGGAACTCATCAGATTTGAATCCATGCTCATGGCATGGAGTTATATGTAGAAAAGAGAAAGTTATTGCTCTCGTCATTCGAAACATGGGACTGGCTGGTTCTTTGTCTCCTGCACTCGCGAAGCTCTCCTCGATTCGTCATGTTAAACTCGAGAGCAACTTGTTTCATGGAAGCTTACCTATCGAGCTCTTCAATGCAACTAGGCTGAAGAGCTTGGTTCTTTCAGGTAATTCATTATATGGACCTCTCCCACTTGAGGTAGGGAAACTCAAGAACCTACAAGTCTTGGATCTTTCAAATAATTCATTCAATGGCTCGATACCTTCATCAATAGTTCAGTGCAGGAAATTAACAACACTTGTTCTGAGTCAAAACAATTTTACTGGCTCTCTCCCTGATGGACTTGGAAACAGTCTGATTGCCCTTCAGAAGCTCAATCTTTCTTACAACAGATTAAGCAGTTCAATCCCTGGCGACGTCGGGAACTTGTCGAATTTGCATGGTACTCTTGATCTATCTCACAATTTCTTCACTGGTAAGATTCCAGCTAGCCTAGGAAGCCTCTCTGAGAAAGTCTATATTGATCTCAGTTACAATAATCTTAGTGGTCCTATACCGCAGAATGGTGCTTTAGTAAATGCAGGACCGACAGCTTTCATAGGCAACCCTTCGCTTTGTGGATCGCCATTGAAAATTCCATGTCCCTTGGGCAACCCTGATGCAAACTTTAAATCACCAATTCATGACCCATCTTCGAGTTCAGGTGGAAGTTCCATAAACAGTGGGAAAAGCAGTCATTCAATCTCATATCAGGCAATAAAAACGATTGTTGGTGTGACGGTAGGCATCTGCTTCATGGGGTTCTTGTTCTCATATTGGTACAAGAAGGCCTTAGTCTGCAAAGGAGTTCGAAAAGTCACTGGCTATCGTCTCGAAGAGAAACTGATGATCGGGAGGGACATATTATGCTTTGCAAAGAAAGACATTGACACTCTCTCAGAAAATATGGAGCAGTGCAATTTTGTCCCATTGGACATGGAGGTCAACTTCGATCTAGAACAACTTCTTAAAGCATCAGCTTTTCTTCTGGGTAAGAGTTCAAGTGGGATACTGTACAAAGTAGTGCTTGACAATGGACAAACTGTGGCAGTGAGAAGACTCGGCGATGGAGGTGGTCAAAGACTCAAAGAGTTTCAAACTGAAGTCGAAGCAATCGGAAAAATCAGACATCCTAACATAGTTAATCTTCGAGCTTATTGCTGTTCGGATGACGAGAAGCTGCTTATCTATGATTATATAACCAATGGAGATCTTACAGCAGCAATTCATGGTAAATCACTAAATTTTCCCTCTGAAAACCAAAATCTACTGCAAATGTACCGTAAAATGTTCACAACTAGTTTCTTCATTTTTCTAGATTGTCTTCTATGCGAAATATTTTCCATGCTGTTCTAGGCTATATTACTCGGACTTAAGTATAAGTGTCGAGCATGGATATTTGTTCGACACGGGTATGTTCAATTTTTTTCAATGTTTTTATGCATATGGAGAGTTCTTGCAGGATTATATCCTTATACTCATGTCTGGATATATGTGATGTTAGAGATGCATACTTTTAAGAAAAATGAAAAGTCCAGGGAAGATATATTGGTTCTAGGAGCTACCATGCTAATCATTTTTATTTTCAAAATATGAGCAGGAAAAGGTGGAATCATACCCTTTAAGCCTCTTTCATGGCCTCTTCGAGTGAAAATCATGAAAGGAATAGCCAAGGGCTTAGCCTTTTTACATGAATTCAGTCCGAAACGGTATGTTCATGGAAATCTGAAGCCAAGCAACATTCTTCTTGGAGAGGATATGGAACCTCATATTTCAGACTTTGGACTTGGTCGCCTTGCCAACATAGCCGAGGAATCACCAGAGTTTCAGGTCGAACAGATGGCAAGCTGGACAACATCACAGCAAAGTTCACCATATGAGTTTACAACAATAAATTCTCCCTCAAATGGATCATACTATCAAGCTCCCGAAGCCTCGAAAGACACGAAACCATCACAGAAGTGGGATGTTTACTCATTTGGGGTGATTTTACTGGAGCTAATCTCCGGAAAGTTGCCAAGCATTCAAGTAGGTTCATCGGAGATGGATCTGGTTCAATGGATTCAACTCAGCATCGACGAAAGGAAGCCACTCTCTTCCATCATCGATCCCTCATTAGCTCATCATTGGGATGAGGAAGACAATATAGCTGCCACACTAAAACTTGCATTAGCCTGCATTCATAAGAGTCCTGATAGAAGACCTACAATGAGGTATGTGAGTTATAGCTTCGAGAAATTGACCTCATACTGCTAAGGGGAGTTCATGCTAGGTGAAAATCATCAAGTGGATCTAACAAGTCTTTTCGCAGGCAGATTTCAATATACATAAAATGTTCAACTGATATTCATTTCAGTTCTCTTAGAATAATGGATTCATCACTTTCTATGAATATTACAGCATGTAGCAGAATAAATCTGTTTATTAATTTCTGTACGTAAGTTCATGAGTTGAGGCAATAACGATTTTAACAGTTGACACCAGTTGGATTTCTACCTTCTCTCATGCATTTATAATGTCCTGTGTTACTCGAGCTCAGGTCCAAGTGTCGGGATATGAGTATGCGTCTGACACAAGTATGTTAAACTTTTTTTCCAAGTTTTCCATATACATGGAGGATCTTTGAGAGGTCATATCCCAATATTCATGTCCAAAAATAATGGATATTGATAAATCAAGAAAAATGAAGAGTTGAAGCAACATTAACAATGTCTTCTTCTACCTTGTTTTTTTGGCCATTGTATCTTTCTACCTTTAATGACATGAAATTTGATCAAATTTTTGGTTACCCCACTATAATAACTGGCAAGCATGAAGAGCTACTATATCCACCACCAGCATTATGTCTGTTCTTCTTTATCGAATGCTTTTTCCGACAAGAACATCAGAGAAAATCAAGTAATCTGTTCAAAGTCCCAACACCTTTTAAATTGTCAAAAAAGAAGAAAAAAAGCATTTGTACTGTATTTTGGATGGTGAAATTACTATTAACATTTGCAGCCTACATTGTCCTTAGCTAATTTCTAAAACTAGTCTTAACAATCATGGAAAGCAAAATTCACCTGGCAAGTGCATATCAGGAATAACCATGTTACTCGGACTCGGATGTGAGTGTCATATACGGCATACGGGTATGTGTCCGAAGTGAGTAACCATCTCAGACAGGAAGATGAGCTATGTTGCCATGACTATTCATTCTTCTTGAAATACTCATATCCGACACTCATGTCCAGCATATTTCAA